>JACMZG010001166.1:0-12000 GCA_018340805.1 Microvelia longipes | reverse complement strand
TCGGAATATTCGGGTAAATCAAATCGAAAATGACATAAATCGAATATGGAAATGCAAGAAATTGACAACGAAGAATTGAAAATATAAAATTAGCTTATATCGTAAATATTTTTACGAGTCTCAGTGGCGCAATGGATAGCGCGTCGGACTTCTAATCCGGAGGTTGTGGGTTCGAGTCCCACCTGAGATGATATTTTTACACATTTTTTTGACAAAAGAAATCTGTTTTATTGTTTTGTTTTACACAACTAAACATGTATAAATGAATTTTCTAATGCAATTATACGAATTTTCAAGTAGAAATCTTTCAACATCAACACCAATCAAAGAAAACCTGACAATATTTTGACTTTCAACAGTCAGACAAATTTTCTAATGTCAACAAGATGAAAACATGAACAAATCGTGAATATTCGGGTAAATCAAATCGAAAATGACATAAATCGAATATGGAAATGCAAGAAATTGACAACGAAGAATTGAAAATATAAAATTAGCTTATATCGTAAATATTTTTACGAGTCTCAGTGGCGCAATGGATAGCGCGTCGGACTTCTAATCCGGAGGTTGTGGGTTCGAGTCCCACCTGAGATGATATTTTTACACATTTTTTTGACAAAAGAAATCTGTTTTTATTGTTTTGTTTTACACAACTAAACATGTATAAATGAATTTTCTAATGCAATTATACGAATTTTCAAGTAGAAATCTTTCAACATCAACACCAATCAAAGAAAACCTGACAATATTTTGACTTTTCAACAGTCAGACAAATTTTCTAATGTCAACAAGATGAAAACATGAACAAATCGTGAATATTCGGGTAAATCAAATCGAAAATGACATAAATCGAATATGGAAATGCAAGAAATTGACAACGAAGAATTGAAAATATAAAATTAGCTTATATCGTAAATATTTTTACGAGTCTCAGTGGCGCAATGGATAGCGCGTCGGACTTCTAATCCGGAGGTTGTGGGTTCGAGTCCCACCTGAGATGATATTTTTACACATTTTTTTGACAAAAGAAATCTGTTTTTATTGTTTTGTTTTACACAACTAAACATGTATAAATGAATTTTCTAATGCAATTATACGAATTTTCAAGTAGAAATCTTTCAACATCAACACCAATCAAAGAAAACCTGACAATATTTTGACTTTTCAACAGTCAGACAAATTTTCTAATGTCAACAAGATGAAAACATGAAAAATCGTGAATATTCGGGTAAATCAAATCGAAAATGACATAAATCGAATATGGAAATGCAAGAAATTGACAACGAAGAATTGAAAATATAAAATTAGCTTATATCGTAAATATTTTTACGAGTCTCAGTGGCGCAATGGATAGCGCGTCGGACTTCTAATCCGGAGGTTGTGGGTTCGAGTCCCACCTGAGATGATATTTTTACACATTTTTTTGACAAAAGAAATCTGTTTTTATTGTTTTGTTTTACACAACTAAACATGTATAAATGAATTTTCTAATGCAATTATACGAATTTTCAAGTAGAAATCTTTCAACATCAACACCAATCAAAGAAAACCTGACAATATTTTGACTTTTCAACAGTCAGACAAATTTTCTAATGTCAACAAGATGAAAACATGAACAAATCGTGAATATTCGGGTAAATCAAATCGAAAATGACATAAATCGAATATGGAAATGCAAGAAATTGACAACGAAGAATTGAAAATATAAAATTAGCTTATATCGTAAATATTTTTACGAGTCTCAGTGGCGCAATGGATAGCGCGTCGGACTTCTAATCCGGAGGTTGTGGTTCGAGTCCCACCTGAGATGATATTTTTACACATTTTTTTGACAAAAGAAATCTGTTTTTATTGTTTTGTTTTACACAACTAAACATGTATAAATGAATTTTCTAATGCAATTATACGAATTTTCAAGTAGAAATCTTTCAACATCAAACACCAATCAAAGAAAACCTGACAATATTTTGACTTTTCAACAGTCAGACAAATTTTCTAATGTCAACAAGATGAAAACATGAACAAATCGTGAATATTCGGGTAAATCAAATCGAAAATGACATAAATCGAATATGGAAATGCAAGAAATTGACAACGAAGAATTGAAAATATAAAATTAGCTTATATCGTAAATATTTTTACGAGTCTCAGTGGCGCAATGGATAGCGCGTCGGACTTCTAATCCGGAGGTTGTGGGTTCGAGTCCCACCTGAGATGATATTTTTACACATTTTTTTGACAAAAGAAATCTGTTTTTATTGTTTTGTTTTACACAACTAAACATGTATAAATGAATTTTCTAATGCAATTATACGAATTTTCAAGTAGAAATCTTTCAACATCAACACCAATCAAAGAAAACCTGACAATATTTTGACTTTTCAACAGTCAGACAAATTTTCTAATGTCAACAAGATGAAAACATGAACAAATCGTGAATATTCGGGTAAATCAAATCGAAAATGACATAAATCGAATATGGAAATGCAAGAAATTGACAACGAAGAATTGAAAATATAAAATTAGCTTATATCGTAAATATTTTTACGAGTCTCAGTGGCGCAATGGATAGCGCGTCGGACTTCTAATCCGGAGGTTGTGGGTTCGAGTCCCACCTGAGATGATATTTTTACACATTTTTTTGACAAAAGAAATCTGTTTTTATTGTTTTGTTTTACACAACTAAACATGTATAAATGAATTTTCTAATGCAATTATACGAATTTTCAAGTAGAAATCTTTCAACATCAACACCAATCAAAGAAAACCTGACAATATTTTGACTTTTCAACAGTCAGACAAATTTTCTAATGTCAACAAGATGAAAACATGAACAAATCGTGAATATTCGGGTAAATCAAATCGAAAATGACATAAATCGAATATGGAAATGCAAGAAATTGACAACGAAGAATTGAAAATATAAAATTAGCTTATATCGTAAATATTTTTACGAGTCTCAGTGGCGCAATGGATAGCGCGTCGGACTTCTAATCCGGAGGTTGTGGGTTCGAGTCCCACCTGAGATGATATTTTTACACATTTTTTTGACAAAAGAAATCTGTTTTTATTGTTTTGTTTTACACAACTAAACATGTATAAATGAATTTTCTAATGCAATTATACGAATTTTCAAGTAGAAATCTTTCAACATCAACACCAATCAAAGAAAACCTGACAATATTTTGACTTTTCAACAGTCAGACAAATTTTCTAATGTCAACAAGATGAAAACATGAACAAATCGTGAATATTCGGGTAAATCAAATCGAAAATGACATAAATCGAATATGGAAATGCAAGAAATTGACAACGAAGAATTGAAAATATAAAATTAGCTTATATCGTAAATATTTTTACGAGTCTCAGTGGCGCAATGGATAGCGCGTCGGACTTCTAATCCGGAGGTTGTGGGTTCGAGTCCCACCTGAGATGATATTTTTACACATTTTTTTGACAAAAGAAATCTGTTTTTATTTTTTGTTTTACACAACTAAACATGTATAAATGAATTTTCTAATGCAATTATACGAATTTTCAAGTAGAAATCTTTCAACATCAACACCAATCAAAGAAAACCTGACAATATTTTGACTTTTCAACAGTCAGACAAATTTTCTAATGTCAACAAGATGAAAACATGAACAAATCGTGAATATTCGGGTAAATCAAATCGAAAATGACATAAATCGAATATGGAAATGCAAGAAATTGACAACGAAGAATTGAAAATATAAAATTAGCTTATATCGTAAATATTTTTACGAGTCTCAGTGGCGCAATGGATAGCGCGTCGGACTTCTAATCCGGAGGTTGTGGGTTCGAGTCCCACCTGAGATGATATTTTTACACATTTTTTTGACAAAAGAAATCTGTTTTTATTGTTTTGTTTTACACAACTAAACATGTATAAATGAATTTTCTAATGCAATTATACGAATTTTCAAGTAGAAATCTTTCAACATCAACACCAATCAAAGAAAACCTGACAATATTTTGACTTTTCAACAGTCAGACAAATTTTCTAATGTCAACAAGATGAAAACATGAACAAATCGTGAATATTCGGGTAAATCAAATCGAAAATGACATAAATCGAATATGGAAATGCAAGAAATTGACAACGAAGAATTGAAAATATAAAATTAGCTTATATCGTAAATATTTTTACGAGTCTCAGTGGCGCAATGGATAGCGCGTCGGACTTCTAATCCGGAGGTTGTGGGTTCGAGTCCCACCTGAGATGATATTTTTACACATTTTTTTGACAAAAGAAATCTGTTTTATTGTTTTGTTTTACACAACTAAACATGTATAAATGAATTTTCTAATGCAATTATACGAATTTTCAAGTAGAAATCTTTCAACATCAACACCAATCAAAGAAAACCTGACAATATTTTGACTTTTCAACAGTCAGACAAATTTTCTAATGTCAACAAGATGAAAACATGAACAAATCGTGAATATTCGGGTAAATCAAATCGAAAATGACATAAATCGAATATGGAAATGCAAGAAATTGACAACGAAGAATTGAAAATATAAAATTAGCTTATATCGTAAATATTTTTACGAGTCTCAGTGGCGCAATGGATAGCGCGTCGGACTTCTAATCCGGAGGTTGTGGGTTCGAGTCCCACCTGAGATGATATTTTTACACATTTTTTTGACAAAAGAAATCTGTTTTTATTGTTTTGTTTTACACAACTAAACATGTATAAATGAATTTTCTAATGCAATTATACGAATTTTCAAGTAGAAATCTTTCAACATCAACACCAATCAAAGAAAACCTGACAATATTTTGACTTTTCAACAGTCAGACAAATTTTCTAATGTCAACAAGATGAAAACATGAACAAATCGTGAATATTCGGGTAAATCAAATCGAAAATGACATAAATCGAATATGGAAATGCAAGAAATTGACAACGAAGAATTGAAAATATAAAATTAGCTTATCGTAAATATTTTTACGAGTCTCAGTGGCGCAATGGATAGCGCGTCGGACTTCTAATCCGGAGGTTGTGGGTTCGAGTCCCACCTGAGATGATATTTTTACACATTTTTTTGACAAAAGAAATCTGTTTTTATTGTTTTGTTTTACACAACTAAACATGTATAAATGAATTTTCTAATGCAATTATACGAATTTTCAAGTAGAAATCTTTCAACATCAACACCAATCAAAGAAAACCTGACAATATTTTGACTTTTCAACAGTCAGACAAATTTTCTAATGTCAACAAGATGAAAACATGAACAAATCGTGAATATTCGGGTAAATCAAATCGAAAATGACATAAATCGAATATGGAAATGCAAGAAATTGACAACGAAGAATTGAAAATATAAAATTAGCTTATATCGTAAATATTTTTACGAGTCTCAGTGGCGCAATGGATAGCGCGTCGGACTTCTAATCCGGAGGTTGTGGGTTCGAGTCCCACCTGAGATGATATTTTTACACATTTTTTTGACAAAAGAAATCTGTTTTTATTGTTTTGTTTTACACAACTAAACATGTATAAATGAATTTTCTAATGCAATTATACGAATTTTCAAGTAGAAATCTTTCAACATCAACACCAATCAAAGAAAACCTGACAATATTTTGACTTTTCAACAGTCAGACAAATTTTCTAATGTCAACAAGATGAAAACATGAACAAATCGTGAATATTCGGGTAAATCAAATCGAAAATGACATAAATCGAATATGGAAATGCAAGAAATTGACAACGAAGAATTGAAAATATAAAATTAGCTTATATCGTAAATATTTTTACGAGTCTCAGTGGCGCAATGGATAGCGCGTCGGACTTCTAATCCGGAGGTTGTGGGTTCGAGTCCCACCTGAGATGATATTTTTACACATTTTTTTGACAAAAGAAATCTGTTTTTATTGTTTTGTTTTACACAACTAAACATGTATAAATGAATTTTCTAATGCAATTATACGAATTTTCAAGTAGAAATCTTTCAACATCAACACCAATCAAAGAAAACCTGACAATATTTTGACTTTTCAACAGTCAGACAAATTTTCTAATGTCAACAAGATGAAAACATGAACAAATCGTGAAATATTCGGGTAAATCAAATCGAAAATGACATAAATCGAATATGGAAATGCAAGAAATTGACAACGAAGAATTGAAAATATAAAATTAGCTTATATCGTAAATATTTTTACGAGTCTCAGTGGCGCAATGGATAGCGCGTCGGACTTCTAATCCGGAGGTTGTGGGTTCGAGTCCCACCTGAGATGATATTTTTACACATTTTTTTGACAAAAGAAATCTGTTTTTATTGTTTTGTTTTACACAACTAAACATGTATAAATGAATTTTCTAATGCAATTATACGAATTTTCAAGTAGAAATCTTTCAACATCAACACCAATCAAAGAAAACCTGACAATATTTTGACTTTTCAACAGTCAGACAAATTTTCTAATGTCAACAAGATGAAAACATGAACAAATCGTGAATATTCGGGTAAATCAAATCGAAAATGACATAAATCGAATATGGAAATGCAAGAAATTGACAACGAAGAATTGAAAATATAAAATTAGCTTATATCGTAAATATTTTTACGAGTCTCAGTGGCGCAATGGATAGCGCGTCGGACTTCTAATCCGGAGGTTGTGGGTTCGAGTCCCACCTGAGATGATATTTTTACACATTTTTTTGACAAAAGAAATCTGTTTTTATTGTTTTGTTTTACACAACTAAACATGTATAAATGAATTTTCTAATGCAATTATACGAATTTTCAAGTAGAAATCTTTCAACATCAACACCAATCAAAGAAAACCTGACAATATTTTGACTTTTCAACAGTCAGACAAATTTTCTAATGTCAACAAGATGAAAACATGAACAAATCGTGAATATTCGGGTAAATCAAATCGAAAATGACATAAATCGAATATGGAAATGCAAGAAATTGACAACGAAGAATTGAAAATATAAAATTAGCTTATATCGTAAATATTTTTACGAGTCTCAGTGGCGCAATGGATAGCGCGTCGGACTTCTAATCCGGAGGTTGTGGGTTCGAGTCCCACCTGAGATGATATTTTTACACATTTTTTTGACAAAAGAAATCTGTTTTTATTGTTTTGTTTTACACAACTAAACATGTATAAATGAATTTTCTAATGCAATTATACGAATTTTCAAGTAGAAATCTTTCAACATCAACACCAATCAAAGAAAACCTGACAATATTTTGACTTTTCAACAGTCAGACAAATTTTCTAATGTCAAAGATGAAAACATGAACAAATCGTGAATATTCGGGTAAATCAAATCGAAAATGACATAAATCGAATATGGAAATGCAAGAAATTGACAACGAAGAATTGAAAATATAAAATTAGCTTATATCGTAAATATTTTTACGAGTCTCAGTGGCGCAATGGATAGCGCGTCGGACTTCTAATCCGGAGGTTGTGGGTTCGAGTCCCACCTGAGATGATATTTTTACACATTTTTTTGACAAAAGAAATCTGTTTTATTGTTTTGTTTTACACAACTAAACATGTATAAATGAATTTTCTAATGCAATTATACGAATTTTCAAGTAGAAATCTTTCAACATCAACACCAATCAAAGAAAACCTGACAATATTTGACTTTTCAACAGTCAGACAAATTTTCTAATGTCAACAAGATGAAAACATGAACAAATCGTGAATATTCGGGTAAATCAAATCGAAAATGACATAAATCGAATATGGAAATGCAAGAAATTGACAACGAAGAATTGAAAATATAAAATTAGCTTATATCGTAAATATTTTTACGAGTCTCAGTGGCGCAATGGATAGCGCGTCGGACTTCTAATCCGGAGGTTGTGGGTTCGAGTCCCACCTGAGATGATATTTTTACACATTTTTTTGACAAAAGAAATCTGTTTTTATTGTTTTGTTTTACACAACTAAACATGTATAAATGAATTTTCTAATGCAATTATACGAATTTTCAAGTAGAAATCTTTCAACATCAACACCAATCAAAGAAAACCTGACAATATTTTGACTTTTCAACAGTCAGACAAATTTTCTAATGTCAACAAGATGAAAACATGAACAAATCGTGAATATTCGGGTAAATCAAATCGAAAATGACATAAATCGAATATGGAAATGCAAGAAATTGACAACGAAGAATTGAAAATATAAAATTAGCTTATATCGTAAATATTTTTACGAGTCTCAGTGGCGCAATGGATAGCGCGTCGGACTTCTAATCCGGAGGTTGTGGGTTCGAGTCCCACCTGAGATGATATTTTTACACATTTTTTTGACAAAAAAATCTGTTTTTATTGTTTTGTTTTACACAACTAAACATGTATAAATGAATTTTCTAATGCAATTATACGAATTTTCAAGTAGAAATCTTTCAACATCAACACCAATCAAAGAAAACCTGACAATATTTTGACTTTTCAACAGTCAGACAAATTTTCTAATGTCAACAAGATGAAAACATGAACAAATCGTGAATATTCGGGTAAATCAAATCGAAAATGACATAAATCGAATATGGAAATGCAAGAAATTGACAACGAAGAATTGAAAATATAAAATTAGCTTATATCGTAAATATTTTTACGAGTCTCAGTGGCGCAATGGATAGCGCGTCGGACTTCTAATCCGGAGGTTGTGGGTTCGAGTCCACCTGAGATGATATTTTTACACATTTTTTTGACAAAAGAAATCTGTTTTTATTGTTTTGTTTTACACAACTAAACATGTATAAATGAATTTTCTAATGCAATTATACGAATTTTCAAGTAGAAATCTTTCAACATCAACACCAATCAAAGAAAACCTGACAATATTTTGACTTTTCAACAGTCAGACAAATTTTCTAATGTCAACAAGATGAAAACATGAACAAATCGTGAATATTCGGGTAAATCAAATCGAAAATGACATAAATCGAATATGGAAATGCAAGAAATTGACAACGAAGAATTGAAAATAAAATTAGCTTATATCGTAAATATTTTTACGAGTCTCAGTGGCGCAATGGATAGCGCGTCGGACTTCTAATCCGGAGGTTGTGGGTTCGAGTCCCACCTGAGATGATATTTTACACATTTTTTTGACAAAAGAAATCTGTTTTTATTGTTTTGTTTTACACAACTAAACATGTATAAATGAATTTTCTAATGCAATTATACGAATTTTCAAGTAGAAATCTTTCAACATCAACACCAATCAAAGAAAACCTGACAATATTTTGACTTTTCAACAGTCAGACAAATTTTCTAATGTCAACAAGATGAAAACATGAACAAATCGTGAATATTCGGGTAAATCAAATCGAAAATGACATAAATCGAATATGGAAATGCAAGAAATTGACAACGAAGAATTGAAAATATAAAATTAGCTTATATCGTAAATATTTTTACGAGTCTCAGTGGCGCAATGGATAGCGCGTCGGACTTCTAATCCGGAGGTTGTGGGTTCGAGTCCCACCTGAGATGATATTTTTACACATTTTTTTGACAAAAGAAATCTGTTTTTATTGTTTTGTTTTACACAACTAAACATGTAAATGAATTTTCTAATGCAATTATACGAATTTTCAAGTAGAAATCTTTCAACATCAACACCAATCAAAGAAAACCTGACAATATTTTGACTTTTCAACAGTCAGACAAATTTTCTAATGTCAACAAGATGAAAACATGAACAAATCGTGAATATTCGGGTAAATCAAATCGAAAATGACATAAATCGAATATGGAAATGCAAGAAATTGACAACGAAGAATTGAAAATATAAAATTAGCTTATATCGTAAATATTTTTACGAGTCTCAGTGGCGCAATGGATAGCGCGTCGGACTTCTAATCCGGAGGTTGTGGGTTCGAGTCCCACCTGAGATGATATTTTTACACATTTTTTTGACAAAAGAAATCTGTTTTTATTGTTTTGTTTTACACAACTAAACATGTATAAATGAATTTTCTAATGCAATTATACGAATTTTCAAGTAGAAATCTTTCAACATCAACACCAATCAAAGAAAACCTGACAATATTTTGACTTTTCAACAGTCAGACAAATTTTCTAATGTCAACAAGATGAAAACATGAACAAATCGTGAATATTCGGGTAAATCAAATCGAAAATGACATAAATCGAATATGGAAATGCAAGAAATTGACAACGAAGAATTGAAAATATAAAATTAGCTTATATCGTAAATATTTTTACGAGTCTCAGTGGCGCAATGGATAGCGCGTCGGACTTCTAATCCGGAGGTTGTGGGTTCGAGTCCCACCTGAGATGATATTTTTACACATTTTTTTGACAAAAGAAATCTGTTTTTATTGTTTTGTTTTACACAACTAAACATGTATAAATGAATTTTCTAATGCAATTATACGAATTTTCAAGTAGAAATCTTTCAACATCAACACCAATCAAAGAAAACCTGACAATATTTTGACTTTTCAACAGTCAGACAAATTTTCTAATGTCAACAAGATGAAAACATGAACAAATCGTGAATATTCGGGTAAATCAAATCGAAAATGACATAAATCGAATATGGAAATGCAAGAAATTGACAACGAAGAATTGAAAATATAAAATTAGCTTATATCGTAAATATTTTACGAGTCTCAGTGGCGCAATGGATAGCGCGTCGGACTTCTAATCCGGAGGTTGTGGGTTCGAGTCCCACCTGAGATGATATTTTTACACATTTTTTTGACAAAAGAAATCTGTTTTTATTGTTTTGTTTTACACAACTAAACATGTATAAATGAATTTTCTAATGCAATTATACGAATTTTCAAGTAGAAATCTTTCAACATCAACACCAATCAAAGAAAACCTGACAATATTTTGACTTTTCAACAGTCAGACAAATTTTCTAATGTCAACAAGATGAAAACATGAACAAATCGTGAATATTCGGGTAAATCAAATCGAAAATGACATAAATCGAATATGGAAATGCAAGAAATTGACAACGAAGAATTGAAAATATAAAATTAGCTTATATCGTAAATATTTTTACGAGTCTCAGTGGCGCAATGGATAGCGCGTCGGACTTCTAATCCGGAGGTTGTGGGTTCGAGTCCCACCTGAGATGATATTTTTACACATTTTTTTGACAAAAGAAATCTGTTTTTATTGTTTTGTTTTACACAACTAAACATGTATAAATGAATTTTCTAATGCAATTATACGAATTTTCAAGTAGAAATCTTTCAACATCAACACCAATCAAAGAAAACCTGACAATATTTTGACTTTTCAACAGTCAGACAAATTTTCTAATGTCAACAAGATGAAAACATGAACAAATCGTGAATATTCGGGTAAATCAAATCGAAAATGACATAAATCGAATATGGAAATGCAAGAAATTGACAACGAAGAATTGAAAATATAAAATTAGCTTATATCGTAAATATTTTTACGAGTCTCAGTGGCGCAATGGATAGCGCGTCGGACTTCTAATCCGGAGGTTGTGGGTTCGAGTCCCACCTGAGATGATATTTTTACACATTTTTTGACAAAAGAAATCTGTTTTTATTGTTTTGTTTTACACAACTAAACATGTATAAATGAATTTTCTAATGCAATTATACGAATTTTCAAGTAGAAATCTTTCAACATCAACACCAATCAAAGAAAACCTGACAATATTTTGACTTTTCAACAGTCAGACAAATTTTCTAATGTCAACAAGATGAAAACATGAACAAATCGTGAATATTCGGGTAAATCAAATCGAAAATGACATAAATCGAATATGGAAATGCAAGAAATTGACAACGAAGAATTGAAAATATAAAATTAGCTTATATCGTAAATATTTTTACGAGTCTCAGTGGCGCAATGGATAGCGCGTCGGACTTTCTAATCCGGAGGTTGTGGGTTCGAGTCCACCTGAGATGATATTTTTACACTTTTTTTGACAAAAAAATCTGTTTTTATTGTTTTGTGTAAACA
>JACMZG010001165.1:0-12008 GCA_018340805.1 Microvelia longipes | reverse complement strand
GAAAATCACTATTTTAATAACTGGATTTCGATCAGAGAACCACAGTAAATCACACAAAGTACAACTTATGCAATATGTCTGGAACGAATCTAAAGTAGAAAACCGAAGTTTTCTCGTGTTTCCCACTGCTAAAATGCATGAAATAACACTGTTATATTGCTGAACATGTTAGGAAATAGATTGAAACAAATCTGCCGATGGCTTCTACAATTCTTGATGGAAATCGCTTATTTCTCTAATGTTATTGTTTAAAGCGTATTTAAGTGCTTAAAATGATCAAAATAAGCATGAAAATCACTATTTTAATAACTGGATTTCGATCAGAGAACCACAGTAAATCACACAAAGTACAACTTATGCAATATGTCTGGAACGAATCTAAAGTAGAAAACCGAAGTTTTCTCGTGTTTCCCACTGCTAAAATGCATGAAATAACACTGTTATATTGCTGAACATGTTAGGAAATAGATTGAAACAAATCTGCCGATGGCTTCTACAATTCTTGATGGAAATCGCTTATTTCTCTAATGTTATTGTTTAAAGCGTATTTAAGTGCTTAAAATGATCAAAAAGCATGAAAATCACTATTTTAATAACTGGATTTCGATCAGAGAACCACAGTAAATCACACAAAGTACAACTTATGCAATATGTCTGGAACGAATCTAAAGTAGAAAACCGAAGTTTTCTCGTGTTTCCCACTGCTAAAAATGCATAACACTGTTATATTGCTGAACATGTTAGGAAATAGATTGAAACAAATCTGCCGATGGCTTCTACAATTCTTGATGGAAATCGCTTATTTCTCTAATGTTATTGTTTAAAGCGTATTTAAGTGCTTAAAATGATCAAAATAAGCATGAAAATCACTATTTTAATAACTGGATTTCGATCAGAGAACCACAGTAAATCACACAAAGTACAACTTATGCAATATGTCTGGAACGAATCTAAAGTAGAAAACCGAAGTTTTCTCGTGTTTCCCACTGCTAAAATGCATGAAATAACACTGTTATATTGCTGAACATGTTAGGAAATAGATTGAAACAAATCTGCCGATGGCTTCTACAATTCTTGATGGAAATCGCTTATTTCTCTAATGTTATTGTTTAAAGCGTATTTAAGTGCTTAAAATGATCAAAATAAGCATGAAAATCACTATTTTAATAACTGGATTTCGATCAGAGAACCACAGTAAATCACACAAAGTACAACTTATGCAATATGTCTGGAACGAATCTAAAGTAGAAAACCGAAGTTTTCTCGTGTTTCCCACTGCTAAAATGCATGAATAACACTGTTATATTGCTGAACATGTTAGGAAATAGATTGAAACAAATCTGCCGATGGCTTCTACAATTCTTGATGGAAATCGCTTATTTCTCTAATGTTATTGTTTAAAGCGTATTTAAGTGCTTAAAATGATCAAAATAAGCATGAAAATCACTATTTTAATAACTGGATTTCGATCAGAGAACCACAGTAAATCACACAAAGTACAACTTATGCAATATGTCTGGAACGAATCTAAAGTAGAAAACCGAAGTTTTCTCGTGTTTCCCACTGCTAAAATGCATGAAATAACTGTTATATTGCTGAACATGTTAGGAAATAGATTGAAACAAATCTGCCGATGGCTTCTACAATTCTTGATGGAAATCGCTTATTTCTCTAATGTTATTGTTTAAAGCGTATTTAAGTGCTTAAAATGATCAAAATAAGCATGAAAATCACTATTTTAATAACTGGATTTCGATCAGAGAACCACAGTAAATCACACAAAGTACAACTTATGCAATATGTCTGGAACGAATCTAAAGTAGAAAACCGAAGTTTTCTCGTGTTTCCCACTGCTAAAATGCATGAAATAACACTGTTATATTGCTGAACATGTTAGAAATAGATTGAAACAAATCTGCCGATGGCTTCTACAATTCTTGATGGAAATCGCTTATTTCTCTAATGTTATTGTTTAAAGCGTATTTAAGTGCTTAAAATGATCAAAATAAGCATGAAAATCACTATTTTAATAACTGGATTTCGATCAGAGAACCACAGTAAATCACACAAAGTACAACTTATGCAATATGTCTGGAACGAATCTAAAGTAGAAAACCGAAGTTTTCTCGTGTTTCCCACTGCTAAAATGCATGAAATAACACTGTTATATTGCTGAACATGTTAGGAAATAGATTGAAACAAATCTGCCGATGGCTTCTACAATTCTTGATGGAAATCGCTTATTTCTCTAATGTTATTGTTTAAAGCGTATTTAAGTGCTTAAAATGATCAAAATAAGCATGAAAATCACTATTTTAATAACTGGATTTCGATCAGAGAACCACAGTAAATCACACAAAGTACAACTTATGCAATATGTCTGGAACGAATCTAAAGTAGAAAACCGAAGTTTTCTCGTGTTTCCCACTGCTAAAATGCATGAAATAACACTGTTATATTGCTGAACATGTTAGGAAATAGATTGAAACAAATCTGCCGATGGCTTCTACAATTCTTGATGGAAATCGCTTATTTCTCTAATGTTATTGTTTAAAGCGTATTTAAGTGCTTAAAATGATCAAAATAAGCATGAAAATCACTATTTTAATAACTGGATTTCGATCAGAGAACCACAGTAAATCACACAAAGTACAACTTATGCAATATGTCTGGAACGAATCTAAAGTAGAAAACCGAAGTTTCTCGTGTTTCCCACTGCTAAAATGCATGAAATAACACTGTTATATTGCTGAACATGTTAGGAAATAGATTGAAACAAATCTGCCGATGGCTTCTACAATTCTTGATGGAAATCGCTTATTTCTCTAATGTTATTGTTTAAAGCGTATTTAAGTGCTTAAAATGATCAAAATAAGCATGAAAATCACTATTTTAATAACTGGATTTCGATCAGAGAACCACAGTAAATCACACAAAGTACAACTTATGCAATATGTCTGGAACGAATCTAAAGTAGAAAACCGAAGTTTCTGTGTTTCCCACTGCTAAAATGCATGAAATAACACTGTTATATTGCTGAACATGTTAGGAAATAGATTGAAACAAATCTGCCGATGGCTTCTACAATTCTTGATGGAAATCGCTTATTTCTCTAATGTTATTGTTTAAAGCGTATTTAAGTGCTTAAAATGATCAAAATAAGCATGAAAATCACTATTTTAATAACTGGATTTCGATCAGAGAACCACAGTAAATCACACAAAGTACAACTTATGCAATATGTCTGGAACGAATCTAAAGTAGAAAACCGAAGTTTTCTCGTGTTTCCCACTGCTAAAATGCATGAAATAACACTGTTATATTGCTGAACATGTTAGGAAATAGATTGAAACAAATCTGCCGATGGCTTCTACAATTCTTGATGGAAATCGCTTATTTCTAATGTTATTGTTTAAAGCGTATTTAAGTGCTTAAAATGATCAAAATAAGCATGAAAATCACTATTTTAATAACTGGATTTCGATCAGAGAACCACAGTAAATCACACAAAGTACAACTTATGCAATATGTCTGGAACGAATCTAAAGTAGAAAACCGAAGTTTTCTCGTGTTTCCCACTGCTAAAATGCATAACACTGTTATATTGCTGAACATGTTAGGAAATAGATTGAAACAAATCTGCCGATGGCTTCTACAATTCTTGATGGAAATCGCTTATTTCTCTAATGTTATTGTTTAAAGCGTATTTAAGTGCTTAAAATGATCAAAATAAGCATGAAAATCACTATTTTAATAACTGGATTTCGATCAGAGAACCACAGTAAATCACACAAAGTACAACTTATGCAATATGTCTGGAACGAATCTAAAGTAGAAAACCGAAGTTTTCTCGTGTTTCCCACTGCTAAAATGCATGAAATAACACTGTTATATTGCTGAACATGTTAGGAAATAGATTGAAACAAATCTGCCGATGGCTTCTACAATTCTTGATGGAAATCGCTTATTTCTCTAATGTTATTGTTTAAAGCGTATTTAAGTGCTTAAAATGATCAAAATAAGCATGAAATCACTATTTTAATAACTGGATTTCGATCAGAGAACCACAGTAAATCACACAAAGTACAACTTATGCAATATGTCTGGAACGAATCTAAAGTAGAAAACCGAAGTTTTCTCGTGTTTCCCACTGCTAAAATGCATGAAATAACACTGTTATATTGCTGAACATGTTAGGAAATAGATTGAAACAAATCTGCCGATGGCTTCTACAATTCTTGATGGAAATCGCTTATTTCTCTAATGTTATTGTTTAAAGCGTATTTAAGTGCTTAAAATGATCAAAATAAGCATGAAAATCACTATTTTAATAACTGGATTTCGATCAGAGAACCACAGTAAATCACACAAAGTACAACTTATGCAATATGTCTGGAACGAATCTAAAGTAGAAAACCGAAGTTTTCTCGTGTTTCCCACTGCTAAAATGCATGAAATAACACTGTTATATTGCTGAACATGTTAGGAAATAGATTGAAACAAATCTGCCGATGGCTTCTACAATTCTTGATGGAAATCGCTTATTCTCTAATGTTATTGTTTAAAGCGTATTTAAGTGCTTAAAATGATCAAAATAAGCATGAAAATCACTATTTTAATAACTGGATTTCGATCAGAGAACCACAGTAAATCACACAAAGTACAACTTATGCAATATGTCTGGAACGAATCTAAAGTAGAAAACCGAAGTTTTCTCGTGTTTCCCACTGCTAAAATGCATGAAATAACACTGTTATATTGCTGAACATGTTAGGAAATAGATTGAAACAAATCTGCCGATGGCTTCTACAATTCTTGATGGAAATCGCTTATTTCTCTAATGTTATTGTTTAAAGCGTATTTAAGTGCTTAAAATGATCAAAATAAGCATGAAAATCACTATTTAATAACTGGATTTCGATCAGAGAACCACAGTAAATCACACAAAGTACAACTTATGCAATATGTCTGGAACGAATCTAAAGTAGAAAACCGAAGTTTTCTCGTGTTTCCCACTGCTAAAATGCATGAAATAACACTGTTATATTGCTGAACATGTTAGGAAATAGATTGAAACAAATCTGCCGATGGCTTCTACAATTCTTGATGGAAATCGCTTATTTCTCTAATGTTATTGTTTAAAGCGTATTTAAGTGCTTAAAATGATCAAAATAAGCATGAAAATCACTATTTTAATAACTGGATTTCGATCAGAGAACCACAGTAAATCACACAAAGTACAACTTATGCAATATGTCTGGAACGAATCTAAAGTAGAAAACCGAAGTTTTCTCGTGTTTCCCACTGCTAAAATGCATGAAATAACACTGTTATATTGCTGAACATGTTAGGAAATAGATTGAAACAAATCTGCCGATGGCTTCTACAATTCTTGATGGAAATCGCTTATTTCTCTAATGTTATTGTTTAAAGCGTATTTAAGTGCTTAAAATGATCAAAATAAGCATGAAATCACTATTTTAATAACTGGATTTCGATCAGAGAACCACAGTAAATCACACAAAGTACAACTTATGCAATATGTCTGGAACGAATCTAAAGTAAAACCGAAGTTTTCTCGTGTTTCCCACTGCTAAAATGCATGAAATAACACTGTTATATTGCTGAACATGTTAGGAAATAGATTGAAACAAATCTGCCGATGGCTTCTACAATTCTTGATGGAAATCGCTTATTTCTCTAATGTTATTGTTTAAAGCGTATTTAAGTGCTTAAAATGATCAAAATAAGCATGAAAATCACTATTTTAATAACTGGATTTCGATCAGAGAACCACAGTAAATCACACAAAGTACAACTTATGCAATATGTCTGGAACGAATCTAAAGTAGAAAACCGAAGTTTTCTCGTGTTTCCCACTGCTAAAATGCATGAAATAACACTGTTATATTGCTGAACATGTTAGGAAATAGATTGAAACAAATCTGCCGATGGCTTCTACAATTCTTGATGGAAATCGCTTATTTCTCTAATGTTATTGTTTAAAGCGTATTTAAGTGCTTAAAATGATCAAAATAAGCATGAAAATCACTATTTTAATAACTGGATTTCGATCAGAGAACCACAGTAAATCACACAAAGTACAACTTATGCAATATGTCTGGAACGAATCTAAAGTAGAAAACCGAAGTTTTCTCGTGTTTCCCACTGCTAAAATGCATGAAATAACACTGTTATATTGCTGAACATGTTAGGAAATAGATTGAAACAAATCTGCCGATGGCTTCTACAATTCTTGATGGAAATCGCTTATTTCTCTAATGTTATTGTTTAAAGCGTATTTAAGTGCTTAAAATGATCAAAATAAGCATGAAAATCACTATTTTAATAACTGGATTTCGATCAGAGAACCACAGTAAATCACACAAAGTACAACTTATGCAATATGTCTGGAACGAATCTAAAGTAGAAAACCGAAGTTTTCTCGTGTTTCCCACTGCTAAAATGCATGAAATAACACTGTTATATTGCTGAACATGTTAGGAAATAGATTGAAACAAATCTGCCGATGGCTTCTACAATTCTTGATGGAAATCGCTTATTTCTCTAATGTTATTGTTTAAAGCGTATTTAAGTGCTTAAAATGATCAAAATAAGCATGAAAATCACTATTTTAATAACTGGATTTCGATCAGAGAACCACAGTAAATCACACAAAGTACAACTTATGCATATGTCTGGAACGAATCTAAAGTAGAAAACCGAAGTTTTCTCGTGTTTCCCACTGCTAAAATGCATGAAATAACACTGTTATATTGCTGAACATGTTAGGAAATAGATTGAAACAAATCTGCCGATGGCTTCTACAATTCTTGATGGAAATCGCTTATTTCTCTAATGTTATTGTTTAAAGCGTATTTAAGTGCTTAAAATGATCAAAATAAGCATGAAAATCACTATTTTAATAACTGGATTTCGATCAGAGAACCACAGTAAATCACACAAAGTACAACTTATGCAATATGTCTGGAACGAATCTAAAGTAGAAAACCGAAGTTTTCTCGTGTTTCCCACTGCTAAAATGCATGAAATAACACTGTTATATTGCTGAACATGTTAGGAAATAGATTGAAACAAATCTGCCGATGGCTTCTACAATTCTTGATGGAAATCGCTTATTTCTCTAATGTTATTGTTTAAAGCGTATTTAAGTGCTTAAAATGATCAAAATAAGCATGAAAATCACTATTTTAATAACTGGATTTCGATCAGAGAACCACAGTAAATCACACAAAGTACAACTTATGCAATATGTCTGGAACGAATCTAAAGTAGAAAACCGAAGTTTTCTCGTGTTTCCCACTGCTAAAATGCATGAAATAACACTGTTATATTGCTGAACATGTTAGGAAAATAGATTGAAAAAATCTGCCGATGGCTTCTACAATTCTTGATGGAAATCGCTTATTTCTCTAATGTTATTGTTTAAAGCGTATTTAAGTGCTTAAAATGATCAAAATAAGCATGAAAATCACTATTTTAATAACTGGATTTCGATCAGAGAACCACAGTAAATCACACAAAGTACAACTTATGCAATATGTCTGGAACGAATCTAAAGTAGAAAACCGAAGTTTTCTCGTGTTTCCCACTGCTAAAATGCATGAAATAACACTGTTATATTGCTGAACATGTTAGGAAATAGATTGAAACAAATCTGCCGATGGCTTCTACAATTCTTGATGGAAATCGCTTATTTCTCTAATGTTATTGTTTAAAGCGTATTTAAGTGCTTAAAATGATCAAAATAAGCATGAAAATCACTATTTTAATAACTGGATTTCGATCAGAGAACCACAGTAAATCACACAAAGTACAACTTATGCAATATGTCTGGAACGAATCTAAAGTAGAAAACCGAAGTTTTCTCGTGTTTCCCACTGCTAAAATGCATGAAATAACACTGTTATATTGCTGAACATGTTAGGAAATAGATTGAAACAAATCTGCCGATGGCTTCTACAATTCTTGATGGAAATCGCTTATTTCTCTAATGTTATTGTTTAAAGCGTATTTAAGTGCTTAAAATGATCAAAATAAGCATGAAAATCACTATTTTAATAACTGGATTTCGATCAGAGAACCACAGTAAATCACACAAAGTACAACTTATGCAATATGTCTGGAACGAATCTAAAGTAGAAAACCGAAGTTTTCTCGTGTTTCCCACTGCTAAAATGCATGAAATAACACTGTTATATTGCTGAACATGTTAGGAAATAGATTGAAACAAATCTGCCGATGGCTTCTACAATTCTTGATGGAAATCGCTTATTTCTCTAATGTTATTGTTTAAAGCGTATTTAAGTGCTTAAAATGATCAAAATAAGCATGAAAATCACTATTTTAATAACTGGATTTCGATCAGAGAACCACAGTAAATCACACAAAGTACAACTTATGCAATATGTCTGGAACGAATCTAAAGTAGAAAACCGAAGTTTTCTCGTGTTTCCCACTGCTAAAATGCATGAAATAACACTGTTATATTGCTGAACATGTTAGGAAATAGATTGAAACAAATCTGCCGATGGCTTCTACAATTCTTGATGGAAATCGCTTATTTCTCTAATGTTATTGTTTAAAGCGTATTTAAGTGCTTAAAATGATCAAAATAAGCATGAAAATCACTATTTTAATAACTGGATTTCGATCAGAGAACCACAGTAAATCACACAAAGTACAACTTATGCAATATGTCTGGAACGAATCTAAAGTAGAAAACCGAAGTTTTCTCGTGTTTCCCACTGCTAAAATGCATGAAATAACACTGTTATATTGCTGAACATGTTAGGAAATAGATTGAAACAAATCTGCCGATGGCTTCTACAATTCTTGATGGAAATCGCTTATTTCTCTAATGTTATTGTTTAAAGCGTATTTAAGTGCTTAAAATGATCAAAATAAGCATGAAAATCACTATTTTAATAACTGGATTTCGATCAGAGAACCACAGTAAATCACACAAAGTACAACTTATGCAATATGTCTGGAACGAATCTAAAGTAGAAAACCGAAGTTTTCTCGTGTTTCCCACTGCTAAAATGCATGAAATAACACTGTTATATTGCTGAACATGTTAGGAAATAGATTGAAACAAATCTGCCGATGGCTTCTACAATTCTTGATGGAAATCGCTTATTTCTCTAATGTTATTGTTTAAAGCGTATTTAAGTGCTTAAAATGATCAAAATAAGCATGAAAATCACTATTTTAATAACTGGATTTCGATCAGAGAACCACAGTAAATCACACAAAGTACAACTTATGCAATATGTCTGGAACGAATCTAAAGTAGAAAACCGAAGTTTTCTCGTGTTTCCCACTGCTAAAATGCATGAAATAACACTGTTATATTGCTGAACATGTTAGGAAATAGATTGAAACAAATCTGCCGATGGCTTCTACAATTCTTGATGGAAATCGCTTATTTCTCTAATGTTATTGTTTAAAGCGTATTTAAGTGCTTAAAATGATCAAAATAAGCATGAAAATCACTATTTTAATAACTGGATTTCGATCAGAGAACCACAGTAAATCACACAAAGTACAACTTATGCAATATGTCTGGAACGAATCTAAAGTAGAAAACCGAAGTTTTCTCGTGTTTCCCACTGCTAAAATGCATGAAATAACACTGTTATATTGCTGAACATGTTAGGAAATAGATTGAAACAAATCTGCCGATGGCTTCTACAATTCTTGATGGAAATCGCTTATTTCTCTAATGTTATTGTTTAAAGCGTATTTAAGTGCTTAAAATGATCAAAATAAGCATGAAAATCACTATTTTAATAACTGGATTTCGATCAGAGAACCACAGTAAATCACAAAGTACAACTTATGCAATATGTCTGGAACGAATCTAAAGTAGAAAACCGAAGTTTTCTCGTGTTTCCCACTGCTAAAATGCATGAAATAACACTGTTATATTGCTGAACATGTTAGGAAATAGATTGAAACAAATCTGCCGATGGCTTCTACAATTCTTGATGGAAATCGCTTATTTCTCTAATGTTATTGTTTAAAGCGTATTTAAGTGCTTAAAATGATCAAAATAAGCATGAAAATCACTATTTTAATAACTGGATTTCGATCAGAGAACCACAGTAAATCACACAAAGTACAACTTATGCAATATGTCTGGAACGAATCTAAAGTAGAAAACCGAAGTTTTCTCGTGTTTCCCACTGCTAAAATGCATGAAATAACACTGTTATATTGCTGAACATGTTAGGAAATAGATTGAAACAAATCTGCCGATGGCTTCTACAATTCTTGATGGAAATCGCTTATTTCTCTAATGTTATTGTTTAAAGCGTATTTAAGTGCTTAAAATGATCAAAATAAGCATGAAAATCACTATTTTAATAACTGGATTTCGATCAGAGAACCACAGTAAATCACACAAAGTACAACTTATGCAATATGTCTGGAACGAATCTAAAGTAGAAAACCGAAGTTTTCTCGTGTTTCCCACTGCTAAAATGCATGAAATAACACTGTTATATTGCTGAACATGTTAGGAAATAGATTGAAACAAATCTGCCGATGGCTTCTACAATTCTTGATGGAAATCGCTTATTTCTCTAATGTTATTGTTTAAAGCGTATTTAAGTGCTTAAAATGATCAAAATAAGCATGAAAATCACTATTTTAATAACTGGATTTCGATCAGAGAACCACAGTAAATCACACAAAGTACAACTTATGCAATATGTCTGGAACGAATCTAAAGTAGAAAACCGAAGTTTTCTCGTGTTTCCCACTGCTAAAATGCATGAAATAACACTGTTATATTGCTGAACATGTTAGGAAATAGATTGAAACAAATCTGCCGATGGCTTCTACAATTCTTGATGGAAATCGCTTATTTCTCTAATGTTATTGTTTAAAGCGTATTTAAGTGCTTAAAATGATCAAAATAAGCATGAAAATCACTATTTTAATAACTGGATTTCGATCAGAGAACCACAGTAAATCACACAAAGTACAACTTATGCAATATGTCTGGAACGAATCTAAAGTAGAAAACCGAAGTTTTCTCGTGTTTCCCACTGCTAAAATGCATGAAATAACACTGTTATATTGCTGAACATGTTAGGAAATAGATTGAAACAAATCTGCCGATGGCTTCTACAATTCTTGATGGAAATCGCTTATTTCTCTAATGTTATTGTTTAAAGCGTATTTAAGTGCTTAAAATGATCAAAATAAGCATGAAAATCACTATTTTAATAACTGGATTTCGATCAGAGAACCACAGTAAATCACACAAAGTACAACTTATGCAATATGTCTGGAACGAATCTAAAGTAGAAAACCGAAGTTTTCTCGTGTTTCCCACTGCTAAAATGCATGAAATAACACTGTTATATTGCTGAACATGTTAGGAAATAGATTGAAACAAATCTGCCGATGGCTTCTACAATTCTTGATGGAAATCGCTTATTTCTCTAATGTTATTGTTTAAAGCGTATTTAAGTGCTTAAAATGATCAAAATAAGCATGAAAATCACTATTTTAATAACTGGATTTCGATCAGAGAACCACAGTAAATCACACAAAGTACAACTTATGCAATATGTCTGGAACGAATCTAAAGTAGAAAACCGAAGTTTTCTCGTGTTTCCCACTGCTAAAATGCATGAAATAACACTGTTATATTGCTGAACATGTTAGGAAATAGATTGAAACAAATCTGCCGATGGCTTCTACAATTCTTGATGGAAATCGCTTATTTCTCTAATGTTATTGTTTAAAGCGTATTTAAGTGCTTAAAATGATCAAAATAAGCATGAAAATCACTATTTTAATAACTGGATTTCGATCAGAGAACCACAGTAAATCACACAAAGTACAACTTATGCAATATGTCTGGAACGAATCTAAAGTAGAAAACCGAAGTTTTCTCGTGTTTCCCACTGCTAAAATGCATGAAATAACACTGTTATATTGCTGAACATGTTAGGAAATAGATTGAAACA
>JACMZG010001164.1:0-12012 GCA_018340805.1 Microvelia longipes | reverse complement strand
ACTATAAATCACAACCCCTATATTAAACATGGCCAATTGCTAGTGAAGATGAAAAAGCAATGGTTATAGTGAAGACACGAAACCAGAAAGGAAAGTTGAAATCAAAAAATGACAGAAGGAGTTGAAGATCATTTATGTAGAGAAAAGTAATATTTAATTAAAATTAACAATTAATGATTTCATTTTAGAAATGATATTAGACATATTAGAAGAAATTTCCCAAAACTAAAAGAAGGTTTTGGTAAATTGGTGCACCAGAAGCATTCTGGCTATAAAGTCAAACAGTTCACGCGGGTAAACGTTGAACAAGTAATTGAAATTTACTTGGACGAAACAATTAATGCCCCATTACATGTGACTGCTTTGCTCGACTCAGACTGGAGAAATTATCAAACAATTTATAAATAAATTTTTGTTCTTATTTTGTTTTACTTTTATGTGTGTCAATATTCTGCTGAAGTTCCTTGATTTCATATTTATCGTAGACATTATCAGAGTTTTGAGTAATATTATAGAGAAAAAATATTAAAATATGGTTAAATATGAACAAAATAATGAATATTTTGATCTTTAACGTTTAGTCATATGAATTTTATATAATAGCTAATCCTACCAATAAACCTTCGGATAGATGATTTAATCATCAATAAATGTGCATATAAACTTAATTAAATTAGTCTAATTCATAAATGGAAAATAGTATCAAAATAAACTATAAATCAGAAACATGGCCATATTGCTGTGAAGACGAAAAAGCATGGTTAGGTCAAGATTACAATAATGAAACAGTTTCAACGAAAGAAATGAAACAAGAAGAGTTATTGAAGATCAATTTATTGTAGAGAAAAGTAATATTTTAATTTAAATTTAAGTAATTAATGATTCATTTTAGAAATGATAACTAGATATATTAGAAGAAATCTTCCCAAAACTAAAAGAAGGTTTGGTAAATTGTGCACCAGAAGCATTCTGGTATAAAGTCAAACAGTTCACGCGGGTAAACGTTGAACAAGTAATTGAAATTTACTTGGACGAAACAATTCAATGCCCCATTACATGTGACTGCTTTGCTCGACTCAGACTGGAGAAAATTATCAAACAATTTATTAAATAAATTTTTGTTCTTAATTCTTGTTTACTTTTTATGTGTGTGTCAATATTCTGCTGAAGGTTCCTTGATTTCATATTTATCGTAGACATTATCAGAGTTTTGAGTAATATTATGAGAAAAATATTAAAATATGGTTAAATATAGAACAAAATAATGATATTTTGATCTTTAACGTTTAGTCATATGAATTTTATATAATAGCTAATCCTACCAATAAACCTTTCGGATTAGATGATTTAATCATCAATAAAATGTGCATATAAACTTAATTAATTAGTCTAATTCATAAAATGGAAAATAGTATCAAAATAAACTATAAATCAAGAAACATGGCCATATTGCTGTGAAGACGAAAAAAGCATGGTTAGGTCAAGATTACAATAATGAACAGTTTCAACGAAAGAAATGAAACAAGAAGAGTTTATTGAAGATCAATTTATTGTAGAGAAAAGTAATATTTTAATTTAAATTTAAGTAATTAATGATTCATTTTAGAAATGATACTAGATATATTAGAAGAAATCTTCCCAAAACTAAAAGAAGTTTGGTAAATTGTGCACCAGAAGCATTCTGGTATAAAGTCAAACAGTTCACGCGGGTAAACGTTGAACAAGTAATTGAAATTTACTTGGACGAAACAATTCAATGCCCCATTACATGTGACTGCTTTGCTCGACTCAGACTGGAGAAAATTATCAAACAATTTATTAAATAAATTTTTGTTCTTAATTCTTGTTTTACTTTTTATGTGTGTGTCAATATTCTGCTGAAGGTTCCTTGATTTCATATTTATCGTAGACATTATCAGAGTTTTGAGTAATATTATGAGAAAAATATTAAAATATGGTTAATATAGAACAAAATAATGAATATTTTGATCTTTAACGTTTAGTCATATGAATTTTATATAATAGCTAATCCTACCAATAAACCTTTCAGATTAGATGATTTAATCATCAATAATGTGCATATAAACTTAATTAAATTAGTCTAATTCATAAAATGGAAAATAGTATCAAAATAAACTATAAATCAGAAACATGGCCATATTGCTGTGAAGACGAAAAAGCATGGTTAGGTCAAGATTACAATAATGAAACAGTTTCAACGAAAGAAATGAAACAAGAAGATTTATTGAAGATCAATTTATTGTAGAGAAAAGTAATATTTTAATTTAAATTTAAGTAATTAATGATTCATTTTAGAAATGATACTAGATATATTAGAAGAAATCTTCCAAAACTAAAAGAAGGTTTGGTAAATTGTGCACCAGAAGCATTCTGGTATAAAGTCAAACAGTTCACGCGGGTAAACGTTGAACAAGTAATTGAAATTTACTTGGACGAAACAATTCAATGCCCCATTACATGTGACTGCTTTGCTCGACTCAGACTGGAGAAAATTATCAAACAATTTATTAAATAAATTTTTGTTCTTAATTCTTGTTTTACTTTTTATGTGTGTGTCAATATTCTGCTGAAGGTTCCTTGATTTCATATTTATCGTAGACATTATCAGAGTTTTGAGTAATATTATGAGAAAAATATTAAAATATGGTTAAATATAGAACAAATAATGACTTTTGATCTTTAACGTTTAGTCATATGAATTTTATATAATAGCTAATCCTACAATAAACCTTTCAGATAGATGATTTAATCATCAATAAATGTGCATATAAACTTAATTAAATTAGTCTAATTCATAAAATGGAAAATAGTATCAAATAAACTATAAATCAGAAACATGGCCATATTGCTGTGAAGACGAAAAAGCATGGTTAGGTCAAGATTACAATAATGAAACAGTTTCAACGAAAGAAATGAAACAAGAAGAGTTATTGAAGATCAATTTATTGTAGAGAAAAGTAATATTTTTAATTTAAATTTAAGTAATTAATGATTCATTTTAGAAATGATACTAGATATATTAGAAGAAATCTTCCCAAAACTAAAAGAAGGTTTGGTAAATTGTGCACCAGAAGCATTCTGGTATAAAGTCAAACAGTTCACGCGGGTAAACGTTGAACAAGTAATTGAAATTTACTTGACGAAACAATTCAATGCCCCATTACATGTGACTGCTTTGCTCGACTCAGACTGGAGAAAATTATCAAACAATTTATTAAATAAATTTTGTTCTTAATTCTTTTTTACTTTTTATGTGTGTGTCAATATTCTGCTGAAGGTTCCTTGATTTCATATTTATCGTAGACATTATCAGAGTTTTGAGTAATATTATGAGAAAAATATTAAAATATGGTTAAATATAGAACAAAATAATGAATATTTTGATCTTTAACGTTTAGTCATATGAATTTTATATAATAGCTAATCCTACCAATAAACCTTTCAGATAGATGATTTAAATCATCAATAAATGTGCATATAAACTTAATTAAATTAGTCTAATTCATAAAATGGAAAATAGTATCAAAATAAACTATAAATCAGAAACATGGCCATATTGCTGTGAAGACGAAAAAGCATGGTTAGGTCAAGATTACAATAATGAACAGTTTCAACGAAAGAAATGAAACAAGAAGATTTATTGAAGATCAATTTATTGTAGAGAAAAGTAATATTTTAATTTAAATTTAAGTAATTAATGATTCATTTTAGAAATGATACTAGATATATTAGAAGAAATCTTCCCAAAACTAAAAGAAGGTTTGGTAAATTGTGCACCAGAAGCATTCTGGTATAAAGTCAAACAGTTCACGCGGGTAAACGTTGAACAAGTAATTGAAATTTACTTGGACGAAACAATTCAATGCCCCATTACATGTGACTGCTTTGCTCGACTCAGACTGGAGAAAATTATCAAACAATTTATTAAATAAATTTTTGTTCTTAATTCTTGTTTTTACTTTTTATGTGTGTGTCAATATTCTGCTGAAGGTTCCTTGATTTCATATTTATCGTAGACATTATCAGAGTTTTGAGTAATATTATGAGAAAAATATTAAAATATGGTTAAATATAGAACAAAATAATGAATATTTTGATCTTTAACGTTTAGTCATATGAATTTTATATAATAGCTAATCCTACCAATAAACCTTTCAGATTAGATGATTTAATCATCAATAAATGTGCATATAAACTTAATTAATTAGTCTAATTCATAAAATGGAAAATAGTATCAAAATAAACTATAAATCAGAAACATGGCCATATTGCTGTGAAGACGAAAAAGCATGGTTAGGTCAAGATTACAATAATGATACAGTTTCAACGAAAGAAATGAAACAAGAAGAGTTATTGAAGATCAATTTATTGTAGAGAAAAGTAATATTTTAATTTTAATTTAAGTAATTAATGATTCATTTTAGAAATGATACTAGATATATTAGAAGAAATCTTCCCAAAACTAAAAGAAGGTTTGGTAAATTGTGCACCAGAAGCATTCTGGTATAAAGTCAAACAGTTCACGCGGGTAAACGTTGAACAAGTAATTGAAATTTACTTGGACGAAACAATTCAATGCCCCATTACATGTGACTGCTTTGCTCGACTCAGACTGAGAAAATTATCAAACAATTTATTAAATAAATTTTTGTTCTTAATTCTTGTTTTACTTTTTATGTGTGTGTCAATATTCTGCTGAAGTTCCTTGATTTCATATTTATCGTAGACATTATCAGAGTTTTGAGTAATATTATGAGAAAAATATTAAAATATGGTTAAATATAGAACAAAAAATGAATATTTTGATCTTTAACGTTTAGTCATATGAATTTTATATAATAGCTAATCCTACCAATAAACCTTTCAATTAATGATTTAATCATCAATAAATGCATATAAACTTATTAATTAGTCTAATTCATAAAATGGAAAATAGTTCAAATAAACTATAAATCAGAACATGGCCATATTGCTGTGAAGACGAAAAAGCATGGTTAGGTCAAGATTACAATAATGATACAGTTTCAACGAAAGAAATGAAACAAGAAGAGTTTATTGAAAGATCAATTTATTGTAGAGAAAAGTAATATTTTAATTTAAATTTAAGTAATTAATGATTCATTTTAGAAATGATACTAGATATATTAGAAGAAATCTTCCCAAAACTAAAAGAAGGTTTGGTAAATTGTGCACCAGAAGCATTCTGGTATAAAGTCAAACAGTTCACGCGGTAAACGTTGAACAAGTAATTGAAATTTACATGACGAAACAATTCAATGCCCCATTACATGTGACTGCTTTGCTCGACTCAGACTGGAGAAAATTATCAAACAATTTATTAAATAAATTTTTGTTCTTAATTCTTGTTTTACTTTTTATGTGTGTGTCAATATTCTGCTGAAGGTTCCTTGATTTCATATTTATCGTAGACATTATCAGAGTTTTGAGTAATATTATGAGAAAAATATTAAAATATGGTTAAATATAGAACAAAAATAATGAATATTTTGATCTTTAACGTTTAGTCATATGAATTTTATATAATAGCTAATCCTACCAAAAACCTTTCAAGATTAAATGATTTAATCATCAATAATGTGCATATAAATTAATTAAATAGTCTAATTCATAAAATGGAAAATAGTATCAAAATAAACTATAATCAAAACATGGCCATATTGCTGTGAAGACGAAAAAGCATGGTTAGGTCAAGATTACAATAATGAAACAGTTTCAACAAAGAAATGAAAACAAGAGAGTTTATTGAAGATCAATTTATTGTAGAGAAAAGTAATATTTAATTTAAATTTAAGTAATTAATGATTCATTTTAGAAATGATACTAGATATATTAGAAGAAATCTTCCCAAAACTAAAAGAAGGTTTGGTAAATTGTGCACCAGAAGCATTCTGGTATAAAGTCAAACAGTTCACGCGGGTAAACGTTGAACAAGTAATTGAAATTTACTTGGACGAAACAATTCAATGCCCCATTACATGTGACTGCTTTGCTCGACTCAGACTGGAGAAAATTATCAAACAATTTATTAAATAAATTTTTGTTCTTAATTCTTGTTTTACTTTTTATGTGTGTGTCAATATTCTGCTGAAGGTTTCCTTGATTTCATATTTATCGTAGACATTATCAGAGTTTTGAGTAATATTATGAAAAAATATTAAAATATGGTTAAATATAGAACAAAATAATGAATATTTTGATCTTTAACGTTTAGTCATATGAATTTTATATAATAGCTAATCCTACCAATAAACCTTTCGGATTAGATGATTTATCATCAATAAATGTGATAAACTTAATTAAATTAGTCTAATTCATAAAATGGAAAATAGTATCAAAATAAACTATAAATCAGAAACATGGCCATATTGCTGTAAGACGAAAAAGCTGGTTAGGTCAAGATTACAATAATGAACAGTTTCAACGAAAGAAATGAAACAAGAAGAGTTATTGAAGATCAATTTATTGTAGAGAAAAGTAATATTTTAATTTAAATTTAAGTAATTAATGATTCATTTTAGAAATGATACTAGATATATTAGAAGAAATCTTCCCAAAACTAAAAGAAGGTTTGGTAAATTGTGCACCAGAAGCATTCTGGTATAAAGTCAAAAGTTCACGCGGTAAACGTTGAACAAGTAATTGAAATTTACTTGGACGAAACAATTCAATGCCCCATTACATGTGACTGCTTTGCTCGACTCAGACTGGAGAAAATTATCAAACAATTTATTAAATAAATTTTTTCTTAATTCTTGTTTTACTTTTTATTGTGTGTGTCAATATTCTGCTGAAGGTTCCTTGATTTCATATTTATCGTAGACATTATCAGAGTTTTGAGTAATATTATGAGAAAAATATTAAAATATGGTTAAATATAGAACAAAATAATGAATATTTTGATCTTTAACGTTTAGTATATGAATTTTATATAATAGCTAATCCTACCAATAAACCTTTCGGATAAGATGATTTAATCATCAATAAATGTGCATATAAACTTAATTAAATTAGTCTAATTCATAAAAATGGAAAATAGTATCAATAAACTATAAATCAGAAACATGGCCATATTGCTGTGAAGACGAAAAAGCATGGTTAGGTCAAGATTACAATAATGATACAGTTTCAACGAAAGAAATGAAACAAGAAGATTTATTGAAGATCAATTTATTGTAGAGAAAAGTAATATTTTAATTTAAATTTAAGTAATTAATGATTCATTTTAGAAATGATACTAGATATATTAGAAGAAATCTTCCCAAAACTAAAAGAAGGTTTGGTAAATTGTGCACCAGAAGCATTCTGGTATAAAGTCAAACAGTTCACGCGGGTAAACGTTGAACAAGTAATTGAAATTTACTTGGACGAAACAATTCAATGCCCCATTACATGTGACTGCTTTGCTCGACTCAGACTGGAGAAAATTATCAAACAATTTATTAAATAAATTTTGTTCTTAATTCTTGTTTTACTTTTTATGTGTGTGTCAATATTCTGCTGAAGGTTCCTTGATTTCATATTTATCGTAGACATTATCAGAGTTTTGAGTAATATTATGAGAAAATATTAAAATATGGTTAAATATAGAACAAAATAATGACTATTTTGATCTTTAACGTTTAGTCATATGAATTTTATATAATAGCTAATCCTACCAATAAACCTTTCGGATTAGATGATTTAATCATCAATAAATGTGCATATAAACTTAATTAAATTAGTCTAATTCATAAAATGGAAAATAGTATCAAAATAAACTATAAATCAGAAACATGGCCATATTGCTGTGAAGACGAAAAAGCATGGTTAGGTCAAGATTACAATAATGAACAGTTTCAACGAAAGAAATGAAACAAGAAGAGTTTATTGAAGATCAATTTATTGTAGAGAAAAGTAATATTTTAATTTAAATTTAAGTAATTAATGATTCATTTTAGAAATGATACTAGATATATTAGAAGAAATCTTCCCAAAACTAAAAGAAGGTTTGGTAAATTGTGCACCAGAAGCATTCTGGTATAAAGTCAAACAGTTCACGCGGGTAAACGTTGAACAAGTAATTGAAATTTACTTGGACGAAACAATTCAATGCCCCATTACATGTGACTGCTTTGCTCGACTCAGACTGGAGAAAATTATCAAACAATTTATTAAATAAATTTTTGTTCTTAATTCTTGTTTTACTTTTTATGTGTGTGTCAATATTCTGCTGAAGGTTCCTTGATTTCATATTTATCGTAGACATTATCAGAGTTTGAGTAATATTATGAGAAAATATTAAAATATGGTTAAATATAGAAAATAATGATATTTTGATCTTTAACGTTTAGTCATATGAATTTTATATAATAGCTAATCCTACCAATAAACCTTTCAGATTAGATGATTTAATCATCAATAAATGTGCATATAAACTTAATTAAATTAGTCTAATTCATAAAATGGAAAATAGTATCAAAATAAACTATAAATCAGAAACATGGCCATATTGCTGTGAAGACGAAAAGCATGGTTAGGTCAAGATTACAATAATGAAACAGTTTCAACAAAGAATGAAACAAGAAGATTTATTGAAGATCAATTTATTGTAGAGAAAAGTAATATTTTAATTTAAATTTAAGTAATTAATGATTCATTTTAGAAATGATACTAGATATATTAGAAGAATCTTCCCAAAACTAAAGAAGGTTTGGTAAATTGTGCACCAGAAGCATTCTGGTATAAAGTCAAACAGTTCACGCGGGTAAACGTTGAACAAGTAATTGAAATTTACTTGGACGAAACAATTCAATGCCCCATTACATGTGACTGCTTTGCTCGACTCAGACTGGAGAAAATTATCAAACAATTTATTAAATAAATTTTTGTTCTTAATTCTTGTTTTACTTTTTATGTGTGTGTCAATATTCTGCTGAAGGTTCCTTGATTCATATTTATCGTAGACATTATCAGAGTTTTGAGTAATATTATGAGAAAAAATATTAAAATATGGTTAAATATAGAACAAAATAATGAACTATTTTGATCTTTAACGTTTAGTCATATGAATTTTATATAAATAGCTAATCCTACCAATAAACCTTTTCAAGATGATTTAATCATCAATAAATGTGCATATAAACTTAATTAAATTAGTCTAATTCATAAAATGGAAAATAGTATCAAAATAAACTATAAATCAGAAACATGGCCATATTCTGTGAAGACGAAAAAGCATGGTTAGGTCAAGATTACAATAATGATACAGTTTCAACGAAAGAAATGAAACAAGAAGAGTTATTGAAGATCAATTTATTGTAGAGAAAAGTAATATTTTAATTTAATTTAAGTAATTAATGATTCATTTTAGAAATGATACTAGATATATTAAGAAATCTTCCCAAAACTAAAAGAAGGTTGGTAAATTGTGCACCAGAAGCATTCTGGTATAAAGTCAAACAGTTCACGCGGGTAAACGTTGAACAAGTAATTGAAATTTACTTGGACGAAACAATTCAATGCCCCCCATTACATGTGACTGCTTTGCTCGACTCAGACTGGAGAAAATTATCAAACAATTTATTAAATAAATTTTTGTTCTTAATTCTTGTTTACTTTTTATGTGTGTGTCAATATTCTGCTGAAGGTTCCTTGATTTCATATTTATCGTAGACATTATCAGAGTTTTGAGTAATATTATGAGAAAAATATTAAAATATGGTTAAATATAGAACAAAATAATGACTATTTTGATCTTTAACGTTTAGTCATATGAATTTTATATAATAGCTAATCCTACCAATAAACCTTTCGGATAAGATGATTTAATCATCAATAAATGTGCATATAAACTTAATTAAATTAGTCTAATTCATAAAATGGAAAATAGTATCAAAATAAACTATAAATCAGAAACATGGCCATATTGCTGTGAAGACGAAAAAGCATGGTTAGGTCAAGATTACAATAATGATACAGTTTCAACGAAAGAAATGAAACAAGAAGAGTTCATTGAAGATCAAATTTATTGTAGAGAAAAGTAATATTTTAATTTAAGTTTAAGTAATTAATGATTCATTTTAGAAATGATACTAGATATATTAGAAGAAATCTTCCCAAAACTAAAAGAAGGTTGGTAAATTGTGCACCAGAAGCATTCTGTATAAAGTCAAACAGTTCACGCGGGTAAACGTTGAACAAGTAATTGAAATTTTGGACGAAACAATTCAATGCCCCATTACATGTGACTGCTTTGCTCGACTCAGACTAGAGAAAATTATCAAACAATTATTAAATAAATTTTTGTTCTTAATTCTTGTTTTACTTTTTATGTGTGTGTCAATATTCTGCTGAAGGTTCCTTGATTTCATATTTATCGTAGACATATTCAGAGTTTTGAGTAATATTATGAGAAAAATATTAAAATATGGTTAAATATAGAACAAAATAATGAATATTTTGATCTTTAACGTTTAGTCATATGAATTTTATATAATAGCTAATCCTACCAATAAACCTTTCAGATTAGATGATTTAATCATCAATAAATGTGCATATAAACCTTATTAAGTTAGTCTAATTCATAAAATGGAAAATAGTATCAAAATAACTATAAATCAGAAACATGGCCATATTGCTGTGAAGACGAAAAAGCATGGTTAGGTCAAGATAAATAATGATACAGTTTCAACGAAAGAAATGAAACAAGAAGAGTTCATTGAAGATCAATTTATTGTAGAGAAAAGTAATATTTTAATTTAAATTTAAGTAATTAATGATTCATTTTTAGAAATGATACTAGATATATTAGAAGAAATCTTCCCAAAACTAAAAGAAGGTTTGGTAAATTGTGCACCAGAAGCATTCTGGTATAAAGTCAAACAGTTCACGCGGGTAAACTTGAACAAGTAATTGAAATTTACTTGGACGAAACAATTCAATGCCCCATTACATGTGACTGCTTTGCTCGACTCAGACTAGAGAAATTATCAAACAATTTATTAAAAAATTTTTGTTCTTAATTCTTGTTTTACTTTTTATGTGTGTGTCAATATTCTGCTGAAGGTTTCCTTGATTTCATATTATCGTAGACATTATCAGAGTTTTGAGTAATATTATGAGAAAAATATTAAAATATGTTAAATATAGAACAAAATAATGAATATTTTGATCTTTAACGTTTAGTCATATGAATTTTATATAATAGCTAATCCTACCAATAACCTTTCAGATTAGATGATTTAATCATCAATAAATGTGCATATAAACCTTATTAAGTTAGTCTAATCATAAAATGGAAAATAGTATCAAATAAACTATAAATCAGAAACATGCCATATTCTGTGAAGACGAAAAAGCATGGTTAGGAAAGATTACAATAATGATACAGTTTAACGAAGAAATGAAACAAGAAGATTATTGAAGATCAATGTATTGTAGAGAAAAGTAATATTTTATTTAAATTTAAGTAATTAATGATTCATTTAGAAATGATACTAGATAATTAGAAGAAATCTTCCCAAAACTAAAAGAAGGTTTGGTAAATTGTGCACCAGAAGCATTCTGGTATAAAGTCAAACAGTTCACGCGGGTAAACGTTGAACAAGTTAATGAAATTTTACTTGGACGAAACAAAATTCATGCCCATTACATTACTCGCTGCTCGCTCAGACTGGAGAAATTTAATCAACAATTTATTAAAATAAATTTTTGTCTTAATTCTTGTTTTACTTCTTATGTGTGTGTCAATATTCTGCTGAAGGTTTCCTTGATTTCATATTTATCGTCAGACATTATCAGAGTTGTTGAGTATATTACTGAGAAAAAATTTAAAATATGGTTAAAATATAGAACAAAATAATGACTATTTTGAATCTTTAACGTTAGTCATATGAATTTTATATAATAGCAATCCTACAAAAACTTCTCAGATTAGATGATTTAATCATCATAATGTGCATATACTTAATTAAAATAGCTTAATTCATTAAA
>JACMZG010001163.1:0-12032 GCA_018340805.1 Microvelia longipes | reverse complement strand
TAAAAATATTAGCAGTATTAAGCATAGTCAGTGCTGTAAAGTTTGAACGCTTGGAATGAAAACGGATTGTATTTACAATCAGATGACAACCGAAACGAATCCGAAGACGTTGCTGCAGTTACGTTTAACGCTTCTATATTCTGTGGACGCGAGAAGGCGAGTCCGAAGTAGAGAGGATGAGCGTAGCGAATCCCAATGTGTTGAGAAAAGTTTCGAGGTACCCTGCGTACCCGATTTATTATAACCGTAGTACCCCTTAATTATTACATTTTGCAAATTAATATTAATTTGTATTTCCATAATAAAAACATTTCTGAACAAATAAAAAACGAATTATTTTTTTATAAAAGATAATTTATTATTAATTTTCAAGTTTAATTTAATTTTATATTTAGGAGTCTAGTAATGTAATTTATCTTACTCCTTAATATTAATAAGTTTCTTATTTACTATTATCTTTAGTCTAATTGACTTTGTATAATTAATTTTATGAATTTTGCCACCGTTTTAATTTTCTTATATATTTTTTTTTTATTTAATTGCTTTTCTTTTAGATCTTTTATATATTATACTAGCGTTTTTAGTTTTCATTAGTATATTAAAAATATTAAATCGTTTACACTATATTATATATATAATATATATATATAATATAATATATATATATATAATAATATATATATATATGTATATATTTTGGCGTTGATATGACTAAAATTTCACTATAGAGATATTTAAAATTATTATAAGATTTATTACAGTAAAGTTGCTAAAAATAAATTTTCTGTAATACTATTAGAATATTTAGAACTATTGGATATTTCTATATTATATTTATATTCACGAGTAAATATAAATCACTGGCATATTTAATAAAATATGATTAGTGGTTGAGAAATGTTTTTACATCCAAAAGACCAAATCAATTTTTCACATAGGTGAATATTAAAACAGGGCTTTTTTAACATTAATCTAAAACTCAGTATTTAAATAAATACGTTACTAGCACTAATATATAACATTAATACGGCCTTCGGCCCGTAGCCGCTACGCGGCTCGCGCTTCGCGCCGTCCGCTCCGCGGCGTCGGCCCACCGGCCGCTTCGCGGACCGGGGGCCTCCCTGTGGCCGCTTCGCGCCACATTGTTGTTGTTTTGTATGATGTGTTGTTCATTATTGTTCTTGTTTACATGCATTTTGCCATGTACCTTAGCGAATTTTCACAGCCTCTCCACAAGGCCCGCTTCGCCGGCCTGAGAGGCTTTTCTCACAAATTTGATTTTACTAATTAAGATTTTATTAATACTTTATTTATAATAGTATTGCTATAATATTAAAACTAACAAGCATTATAAACAAAATATATTCATAATTTATGTTTTAAAAAAAAATTACCGTTTCCGTCACTTAGGATCATTAGATAACCAATATTAACATAGATGCTCACTCAAAGAATTAAAAAAAATAGTTGATGGGATGCAGGAGGCTCAAGTTATACAGTCTAGTGGTGACAGCGTGAAACTGTCACATATTTTTTATTTCTGACATTTTATATTTATTTTTATTCAACCAAACAACGAGCTGTTGAGGGTAATCAATCTTTCCATCCGCTTTCAGCGCTAGAATCATGAGAGTCGATGGATGAGTGATTCCAAGAAAGCTCTATAAGATTTCGTATAAATGTAAAAAGTGAAAAAAATTAATTTTCACTCTTACTTCACCCATCTGTCGTCCCCCCTTGGATTTGAACCTCTAATGTCAGGTTTCAATTTTTGGTTGTTTCCTTTACTTATCCGTTTTCGCCACACCGAGATGTTATACGCAGATAGCAAATTTAAATGTTAGTTCTAAAAAACTAAAATGAATATTGTTTTTTTTAGAAAACGATGGGGCTACTTCGCGTGATGGGCCCCAAGTTTTATTAAACAAATCATCGCGAATACTACAGCATACCATAGATCTTTGTTACTTTTATTTATTTTACTAACGATGGCAACTGTTTTGTTTTTAAAAAAAATACTTACAGCCACAATCTAGTGAGAATAGAGCAAATAATTTTACTACTAGCGCTATTCAAGACTCTAGTGATGAGGCCCAACTTAAATCATAAACACGAACTTGTCAATTGAGTGTTCCTACTACACCGGGAGTGAAACATCTATCTTGGATGTCTGATTGAGCTGAAACGGTCGCAATCTTTTAGAATGACTTCGACCATATAAAGACTACTTCGAAGTTCTTCCGCTTTACGGGCCTGCTTTGCTCGGCGGGTGTTGAAGCCATTTTTTCCTGTCGCTCTGGGACGCAGGCTTACCAGATGAGCAAGAGGTAGAGGTCCATCTTTTATACTATATCCCCACCCTCTAACACTACTAAACCTAACAGATATCGTACAAGTCTTTGACCTAGATGTGATACATATATACAAACATATATATAATATGTATACTATTTGCGCCTTTGTGATGGTTCGATTGAGCTGAAATTGGTCTTTATCGATTCAGCTAGCGTCTACCTAAAACCAAAACCTTGTTAAAGCCATTTCAGTTTCAAAAAAAAAATTTTTTCATGACGTCATACTTTGGTTGATGACGTCTTTTATAAACAATAGGCCTCGTAACCTCCACAAACATCTCGCGATTGCACAAAGTTTCGTTTCAATTTGACAACGCCTTCGAATTATCGTTCGCCATACGAAAGGGTAGAGAACTCTTACATACATATATTTATATATACATATATATATATATTATATATATTATTATATATATATTATATATATAATATAATATAAATATATATATATAATATAAAACTTTTTCGGGCATATTATTTTGTTACAGGAAGCCAATAGGAACGATTCCACTCACTCCCACCCTCAACTTCCGTCATCCGAACAACCTCATAAGCGTCATTTTCATAATGAAAATTCGCTAAAATTGTCTCAAGTTTGTCTTAAGTTGTCCTTCGACTCTAAAAGTTAACCTTCCACAATTAAGTTCTTTTTTTGCATTACGATGGATTTGTGCCGTTAAAAAAATAGTTTTTGGTCGGGCCAAAATTGCAAGGGACTATATACGTATTAAAATATTGAATAGAGAAAAATCATAAAACAAAAGATGCAGAGAAAGAAATTAGCACACGAGTAAATAAAAAAATATATATAAATTTAAACATGACTATAACTTAATGAATAAATAAATGAAAATGAACCAGAAAATAGAATGTTGGCAGGCGAGAAGTGCGCCGCTAGGTGTAAACTTGAACTATGCAGGATAGTTTATTTAAGATGTCGGTGATATTAACAAAACATAAAAAGAACACTTAACTGACTGTAAAAAGGTTTAAAAGAGTACGCTGGTTCTCGAAAACATCTGACCTATTGTTATATATATATATATATAATTATTATATATATATATATATATATATATATATCGTTGCAAACATATTAGGTTTAATTATTAATATAAATTTGGAATCTTAAATATTGTGCAGTGTGCTACTGAAAAAATACTTTTTTTTCGATTTAATTTTTTAATTAAAAAACATGCTAAAGCGATTTATTTATTCAGGGTCTTTGAATAAATGCAAAGTTATAGTGTAAACTTGATCGTGACAACTGTCCATCAACTGTTCACAAGCATCATTCAACGAATGTTTTGATTAGTGATCACAATATTTTAATTATATGCAATGCAACACAATAAGCTGCTTAGAAAACAGAAATTTACCAATCAGGAAAATAATAAATTATTATTATTATATAACAGAAAGAAGCAAATGGCTTAGCCTAGGTTATTTTCTAAACGTTAATCCATTATTACTGTACTTCATGGTGTAAATTTGAGTTATTGTAAAATAAGTACTATTGAATAACAATGAATTCTATTTTTTTCGACTAAATCCTATTTCTTAATTTTGTTTTATTTTAAATTTTAACATTCACAAATTAGTTAATATTCAAGTCATAATAAAAATAATTAATTACTTAATAATATAGGAAGAATTTAAATTTTGAATAAATTTATTCTTTTTCAATAGATAAAAGTTGAGATAAAATAAGGCCTAAATTATGGAGTTTGTCATTGTGAGGGCACGCTTGCATAAGAATAAAGGGGAATAGTCTTTTAAATGATACTTAGACTCTATTTGCATACGAATGTCATTCTAGTATTATGAATTAATAATACGCTTATTCAACGAAATGATATCTTAATTTTGTATTTAGGCAATAAAGTGGAATTTATTCAGACAAAAAGGTCCGTAGAACTATTTTTATTGTGGCGTACCTGAAAATTTTACGTATTTAAATATAATGAATAATAAAACATTGTTAACTTTAAAAGTTATTGTTAATTGATAACTTTTATAGTATTGACTTAGAAATCAGCATATGCATGCTGATTTCTACAAAATAAATGTAGAATCTAACCCATCGCATATTGTCTTTAAACCACTTTACATCCAAAATAAGTTCCCATAGGTTATGTTCATTATAATCATAATTTAAGGTAGTACCATGTATTACTTTAGAGGTTACATATATAGGGGAGATTCTATTGAGTACGATGCATTTTTTCAAGTTTTTGGGTCTCAGTGTTACATCAAGGGGCGTAGCTGTAAACATAGCATGATGTTACAGGGTGTAGCTGTAACATAGCAAGATGTACAGGGGCGTAGCTGTTAACATAGCAAAGTGTTACAGGGGCGTAGATGTAACATAGCATGAGCATATGTAACATAGCAAGTGTTACAGGGGCGTAGCTGTAACATAGCATGATGTTACAGGGGCGTAGCTGAATGAAACATCATTAGGGCTACAAGGCCTGCGGCCGCTGGCTTACAGGGGGCGTAAATTTGTAGGATAAAAATTATAATTAATACACATATTTATAGGACACGGTATATGTGTTTGCAGTAACTGAATCTATTTTAAGTGATAGTAGACCTCCTAAGTCCTGAGTAATTCTTCACAAGTTTTTTCTGCCTGCATGTGAGTGAGTGGTCGGTCATGATATTATCGCAGCTCCCAGTGTGCTTATATAGAGTGTTGAAAAGTTAATACTTAGTACAAAAGTTAATCTTTAGGAAAAGTTGAATTTTCCGGATAATAATTTTGTTATAACGTCATTAAACGTCATTAATGACAGAGGAAATTTAATAAATTCATAAAAAGCAGAACAGTGTTTTACTTAGTTTGAAATTTGACATGCATGTAAGTCTTATAAAAGATAGCATATAATTTCGAAATTCATAAACGCGGGCAAATGTTCAGATTATTTGAAATTTAGTACGTATTTAGTCATATTTTTTGGATCAAAAATGAGCTTAGCTTCGTATGATTGTCAGCATTTAGTTTAATTTTTTACCGAATGACGACGAAAAAATTGTAAAAATCAAATTGAGTTGAAATTTATGGAGTATCCTTTTAGGTTTTAGTATACAAAGTTTTATTTAAATACGGCAAATATGTATATGTACGGATTTGCTTGATCACTAATGTAGACAGCATCGAGGTGGTTGAAAATCAAGGTAGTAAAACATATGCATGATTTTACTGCCTGAGGACATCCGAAGCAAGTCTGACGACTAATTGCATAGTTAGTTGCAGATACTCAGGATTGCAGATATTCAGGTACGTTACACCATTCCCCAATAACGTACAGGTACGCTAGTTGTGGAATGGCGCAAGAGTACACTTATCTTTTTACTTTTTCTCATTTATACCGTAGGTATATAGGACAAGATTTGTGTTTGACAAAAAATCCGAAATCGGATGTCACCGGAATTATCATTTTAGGGTTTTCTTAAGACATCTTGAGTAGTTGAGTTGAGTTTTTACAACGCGAAAAAATGTGCGATCAGATTTAGATTTAACAAGCATTTTGCTATGTATAAGACTATGTGCTGTTTCGTCCTATTATCAGTATTAGTTCAATTTTAATGAATGACTGGGTCGTTTTTTAAAAATCGGAAAATACTCCAATTGAGTTGAAATTCAGTACAAGTGTATACCATTGCGTAGTAAAGGTAATAAATAAGTACACTAAGTTTTGTTTTAATACACGTATATCTCTAATTTTTCTTGGTCATAAAAGTTAAGCAGCATTGTGGTCAGTGCAGTAAGGGTGACCGCTGAGAATGAAACGGAAGCATTTACTACCTGAGGACGAAGACGTGTTGGAGTATAAATTTTATATTCTGTGGACGAATGAAGCAAGTCGATGAGGAAAGTTGAGGGTACCCCGTACCCGATTTTTTGTATTTTTTTGAAAGGACAACTTAATGAAAAATAAATAATAAAATAGCTAACTAGACAAGATAAGGGTACTAATAAAGGAACAAATACATTACTGCCAAAGCTATCATATATAATTGTTTAGATAACAATTTTAGGTGCCAAATGAATCTAAGTTAGGTTAGTGGTTGTGGATATAGAGTCACAGAGTCGTTTTAGCGAATTTCCTTTGAAATTCGACTAATGGATAGGCGTCATGGCGGAATTCGAACCTCGGACCACGACACAAATCCGTTTCAGAGGTCCCTAATGACGAAAAAAATACGTTTTGCGAGACTTATATATATTTATATATATACATATATATGTATATATATACATATGTATTTCTAGACACTTTCTTGTAAACACTCTATCTTTCGAACGGATTAATTTTTTTAACCAAACTTGGTACAAAAATCAACCTGCGGGAGGACACGAACCCTATTGAAAAACCAGGTTTTTGTGACGTCGTTAACCCGGTTTGCTGAGTCAGCGAAATTTCAAAAATCGGCAAAATTCAGGGTAATATTTTTTGCCGCGAAAAGGTCAATAGTTATGTTTTTTGAGACGCTGATGAATCGAATGAAACCGGTCCGAAGTCGATACGACCACTCTAAGTGACCTAAAATCGAAAAAAACCATTAAAATTACTAAAACCAAAATTAGGTCGATAAAAAATAAATTTCGAGTAGGGTGTCGTTTTTTTATGTAATTTTGGGCGCTGAATCGAATGAAAACCGGTCCGAAGTCGATACGACCACTCTAAGTGACAAAAAAGTCGAAAAACCACAAAAATAATAGAAAACTAAAAATTACGGTCGTTGAAAAATTAAATTTCGAGTAGGGTGTCGTTTTTCAATGTTTTTTGGGCCTCTGAGTTGAATGCCAGTGGTGCGGAGTCAATACGACCACTCAAACCAGAGTACCTGGGTTTACATCCTGGAAGGGTCGATAATTTTTATCGTTTTTTTTTTTACTTATAAAAGTTTACCTAGAAAATAATACTGGCGCGTGATCCGCATCGGGCGAATTTCCTTTGGATGCGTTTTCCGTGGCTTTTACATTATATAAGTTACAACTACTAAATAAATAATTCCGGCGCGGTGGTCCGCTGTCGGGCGAATTTCATTTAGAATGCGTGTTTCCGTGCTAAACAACCCATATCTTGCTTATGCAAGAACCATGCCCATTGCGTGGTTCCGGTTCATGCTGTCAAGCACTGCTCGTAACTCATTTGTCTGTATTTCCAAAGGAAATGCGCTAAAAACCTTTAAAGATAACTGACTAAGCTTAAAGATAAGTAACTAAGCTTTAAACTAGTGCAAATAATATGCGTACTTTTAATTTTAGTACTGTAATTTTAGTTTTGTAACCAACTAGATAATTGCGCATTTCCTTTGAAAATACAGACAAAATGAGTTACGAGCAGTGCTTGACAGTATGGAACCACGCAATGGGCATGGTTTTGCATAAGCAAGATATGGGTTGTTTAGCACGGAAACACGCATTCTAAATGAAATTCGCCCGACAGCGGACCACCGCGCCGGAATTATTTATTTAGTAGTTTGTAACTTATATAATGTAAAGCCACGGAAACACGCATCCAAAGAAAGGAATTCGCCCGACATGCGGATCACGCGCCAGTATTATTATAGTTATATTTTATTAATTTATGTAGTACAAGTAAAGGGAGAGAAGAGAGTTGAAAAATCAGGAGAAAAAGAAAATACGAACTGAATCTCTTTTTATTTTCTTTCTCATTTTCATTAATTTATACTAATCATACTAACGTATATGTTAAAATACTAAAATCATAAATTTAACTAATAATATAGATTATAATGAAAATAAAATCTTTAAGTTTGAAATATCTTAATATCAATGTTTAAGAGAAATGAATAATCTAATCTTTATGAATGAGTTTCTTTAAGTCGATCCATTCAAAGATTCCGCTCCTCAGTGTCAGCATTTTATAGTTAATATATTATATTAAATGTGAAACATTGACTCAGCATTCGAACTCACTTTTATAAGATCAAAAGAGCTTTTATCTAAATAATGCTTAGCAGACTCTTCTATATTAATTTCTTTTTAATAAATTAAAAGTCATTGTAAAAGTGTAAGAATTATAAATAAAGGTATAATTTCTTCAAGGAAATAATTAATTGAATATATTAAATTTTAAATAATAATATAATAAATAATTAAATGATTAATTGTATTGTATTTAGATTAAATAAATAATACAAATTCAATAGATTGTAGAGATTTTAGATTTAGAGAATAAATTCAGAGATGGTTTTTCCGAACAAAAAGGAACATCAGTAAAGTCAATATATTCAGCTAGAACGATTGTAAGTCCTCATCATAAAAAACATAATTATAAGTTAATGTCATTGTGGGACTTTTAATACTACTAATATTTTGGTACTGTTGAGCACTGTACTACTAATTTTCTCTAAAAAAGCTAGCAAAATGCTTTTATAACATAATTATGAAAGAAATTTTGCAAATTTTCTTTTCAATGTTTTATTTTTATACGAATTGTATTAAAAAAAATCATTATAATTATAATTTTAAAAATATATAATACTAAATTAACTTATAATTAAAAGAAAGCTATTAAATTAGCTATTAAATAACTAAGTTAAGAATTTTTATTGAGTAAATCATAGTTAAACTATAAATTTATTGTATAAAAAAGATAATTTTGATATTGCTGTAATATTTTATTATGTATTTTATGTAATTTTAATAAATAAATCGGCTGAAAATTATCCACGTTGAATGGAAGAGAGGACCTTATGGTCCTAATTCTGCGTGGTTTAAATAAATCAGTAATCAATCAATCAATCAATCTTCTCTCCTCTCTCTCTCTCTCTCTCTCTCTATATATATATATATATATATATATATATATATATATATATATATATATATATATATATATATAATATATATATATATATCATATATAATATAATATATATATATATATATTTTCCCTCTCAACCTGTGAAGGGTTTAAAAAGCACTCGAATGCAGTACTTGTAATTGTTTTTTTTTTAATACAATTCGTATAAAAATAAAACATTGAAAAGAAAATTTGCAAAATTTTCTTTCAGATTATTATTGTCAGTTGGACTGATTCCACTTCTATAACATTACATTTTTATTTATTAAAAAATGTAAGAGAGAGTGGGGGTAAGAGATTATTATGTTATAAAAGCATTTTGCTAGCTTTTTTAGAGGAAAATTAGTAGGTACCAGTGCTCAACAGTACCAAAATATTAGTAGTATTAAAAGTCCCACAATGACATTAACTTATAAATTATGTTTTTATGATGAGGACTTACAATCGTTCTAGCTGATATATTGACTTTACTGATGTTCCTTTTTGTTCGGAAAAACCATCTCTGAATTTATTCTCTAAATCTAAAATCTCTACAATCTATTGAATTTGTATTATTTATTTAATCTAAATACAATACAATTAATCATTTAATTATTTATTATATTATTATTTAAAATTTAATATATTCAATTAATTTATTTCCTTGAAGAAATTATACCTTTATTTTATAATTCTTACACTTTTACAATGACTTTTAATTTATTAAAAAGAAATTAATATAGAAGAGTCTGCTAAGCATTATTTAGATAAAAGGTCTTTTGATCTTATAAAAGTGAGTTCGAATGCTGAGTCAATGTTTCACATTTAATATAATATATTAACTATAAAATGCTGACACTGAGAGCGGAATCTTTGAATGGATCGACTTAAAGAAACTCATTCATAAAGATTAGATTATTCATTTCTCTTAAACATTGATATTAAGATATTTCAAACTTAAAGATTTTATTTTCATTATAATCTATTTATTAGTTAAATTTATTGATTTTAGTATTTTAACATATACGTTAGTATGATTAGTATAATTAATGAAAATGAGAAAGAAAAAAAAGAGATTCAGTTCGTATTTTTCTTTTTCTCCTGATTTTTCAACTCTTCTTCTCTCCCTTTACTTGTACTACATAAATTTAATATAATAACTATAATAATACTGGCGCGGTGATCCGCATGTCGGGCGAATTTCCTTTGGATGCGTGTTTCCGTGGCTTTTACATTATATAAGTTTACAACTACTAAATAAATAATTCCGGCGCGGTGGTCCGCTGTCGGCGAATTTCATTTAGAATGCGTGTTTCCGTGCTAAACAACCCATATCTTGCTTATGCAAGAACCATGCCATTGCGTGGTTCCATATGTCAAGCACTGCTCGTAACTCATTTTGTCTGTATTTTCCAAAGGAAATGCGCATAATTATCTAGTTGGTTGTACAAAACTAAAATTACAGTACTAAAATTAAAAGTACGCACTATTATTTGCACTAGTTTAAAGCTTAGTTACTTATCTTTAAGCTTAGTCAGTTATCTTTAAAGGTTTTAGCGCATTTCCTTTGGAAAATACAGACAAAATGAGTTACGAGCAGTGCTTGACAGCATGAACCGGAACCACGCAATGGGCAGGTTCTTGCATAAGCAAGATATGGGTTGTTTAGCACGGAAACACGCATTCTAAATGAAATTCGCCGACAGCGGACCACCGCGCCGGAATTATTTATTTAGTAGTTGTAAACTTATATAATGTAAAAGCCACGGAAACACGCATCCAAAGAAATTCGCCCGACATGCGGATCACCGCGCCAGAATTATTTTCTAGTTGTAAACTTTTATTTAAGTAAAAAAAACGATAAAAAATTATCGACCCTTCCAGGATGTAACCCAGGTACTCTGGGTTTGAGTGGTCGTATTGACTCCGCACCACTGGCATTCAACTCAGAGGCCCAAAAAACATTGAAAACGACACCCTACTCGAAATTTAATTTTCAACGACCGTAATTTTAGTTTTCTATTATTTTTGTGGTTTTTCGACTTTTTGTCACTTAGAGTGGTCGTATCGACTTCGGACCGGTTTCATTCGATTCAGCGCCCAAAATTACATAAAAAAACGACACCCTACTCGAAATTTATTTTTTATCGACCTAAATTTTGGTTTTTAGTAATTTACAATGGTTTTTTCGATATTTAGGTCACTTAGAGTGGTCGTATCGACTTCGGACCGGTTTCATTCGATTCAGCGTCTCAAAAAACATAACTATTGACCTTTTTCGCGGCAAAAAATATTAACCCTGAATTTTGCCGATTTTTTGAAAATTTCGCTGACTCAGCAAACCGGGTTAACGACGTCACAAAAACCTGGTTTTCAATAGGGTTCGTGTCCTCCCGCAGGTTGATTTTTGTACCAAGTTTTGCTGTTAAAAAATATTAATCCGTTCGAAAGATAGAGTGTTTACAAGAAAGTGTCTAGAATACATAGTATATATATACATATATATGTATATATATAAATATATATAAAGTCTCGCAAAACGTATTTTTTCGTCATTAGGACCTCTGAAACGGATTTGTGTCGTGGTCCGAGGTTCGAATTCCGCCATGACGCCTATCCCATTAGTCGAATTTCCAAAGGAAATTCGCTAAAAAGACTCTGTGGTCTATATCCACGACCGCTAATTAACTTAGATTCATTTGGCACCTGATATTGTTATCTAAAACAATTATAATATGAATAGCTTTGGCAGTAGTATTTTGTTCCTTTATTAGTACCCTTATCTTGTCTAGTTAGCTATTTATTATTTATTTTTCATTTAAGTTGTCCTTTCAAAAAAATACAAAAAATCGGGTAC
>JACMZG010001162.1:0-12018 GCA_018340805.1 Microvelia longipes | reverse complement strand
ACGATAAATGTTATGAATGAGATTTGAAATGGTTTTTTTTAATATTATAAGATTAAGTAAAAACGAAGCATTTAAAATGACCGGTGATAGCTCAGTTGGTAGAGCGGAGGACTGTAGTGGTTAGCAGTGATCCTTAGGTCGGTGGTTCAAATCCGCCTCACCGGAATTTTTTTGAAATTTCAAAATATCACTGTTATCACGACGATGTTGATAAAATGATGAAAAAAATATTAGTAATGGTGAAGAAATATTTGTTTATTTGAAATTTGAAAAAATGTGTAAAATTTGAAAATCAATATTGAAATGGCAAATTGAAATTGATATTAAAAAAATGAATATTTCTATGTAATTATTGAATGGAATTACGATAAATGTTATGAATGAACCAAGTTTACATATTTCAACAAGTTTCGGGAACGTATTTATTACTTCCAACTATCGTAAAGAAATTTTAAAGATTATTCACGATGTTGATAGAAATGATGAAAAATATTAGTAATGGTGAAGAAATATTTATTTATTTGAAATTTGAAAAAATGTGTAAAATTTGAAAATCAATATTGAAATGGCAAAATTGAAATTGATATTAAAAAAATGAATATTTCTATTGTAATTTATTGAATGGAATTACGATAAATGTTATGAATGAGATTTGAAATGGTTTTTAATTAGTGATATAAGATGTAAGTAAAACGAAGCATTTAAAATGACCGGTGATAGCTCAGTTGGTAGAGCGGGACTGTGTGTTAGCAGTGATCCTTAGGTCGGTGGTTCAATCCGCCTCACCGGAATTTTTTTTGAAATTTCAAAATATCACTGTTATCACGACGATGTTGATAGAAATGTGAAAAAATATTAGTAATGGTGAAGAATATTTATTTATTTGAAATTTGAAAAAATGTGTAAAATTTGAAAATCAATATTGAAATGGCAAAATTGAAATTGATATAAAAAAAATGAATATTTCTATTGTAATTTATTGAATGGAATTACGATAAATGTTATGAATGAAAAGTTTAATATTTAACAAAGTTTTCGTGGAACGAGGACTGTATTAGCTCCTTATCGTCAAAGAAATTTTAAAATTATTCGACGATGTTGATAGAAATGATGAAAAAAATATTAGTAATGGTGAAGAAATATTTATTTATTTGAAATTTGAAAAAATGTGTAAAATTTGAAAATCAATATTGAAATGGCAAAATTGAAATTGATATTAAAAAATGAATATTTCTATTGTAATTTATTGAATGGAATTACGATAAATGTTATGAATGAGATTTGAAATGGTTTTTAATTAGTGATTATAAGATGCAAGTAAAACGAAGCATTTAAAATGACCGGTGATAGCTCAGTTGGTAGAGCGGAGACTGTAGTGGTTAGCAGTGATCCTTAGGTCGGTGGTTCAAATCCGCCTCACCGGAATTTTTTTGAAATTTCAAAATATCACTGTTATCACGACGATGTTGATAGAAATGATGAAAAAATATTAGTAATGGTGAAGAAATATTTATTTATTTGAAATTTGAAAAAATGTGTAAAATTTGAAATCAATATTGAAATGGCAAAATTGAAATTGATATTAAAAAAATGAATATTTCTATTGTAATTTATTGAATGGAATTACGATAAATGTTTGAATGATTTGAAATGGTTTACATATTTCAACAAAGTTTCGTGGAACGTTAGTATTATTTCAAATCGTCAAAGAAATTTTAAAATTCATATCACGACGATGTTGATAGAAATGATGAAAAAAATATTAGTAATGGTGAAGAAATATTTATTTATTTGAAATTTGAAAAAATGTGTAAAATTTGAAAATCAATATTGAAATGGCAAAATTGAAATTGATATTAAAAAAATGAATATTTCTATTGTAATTTATTGAATGGAATTACGATAAATGTTATGAATGAGATTTGAAATGGTTTTTAATTAGTGATTATAAGATGTAAGTAAAACGAAGCATTTAAAATGACCGGTGATAGCTCAGTTGGTAGAGCGGAGGACTGTAGTGGTTAGCAGTGATCCTTAGGTCGGTGGTTCAAATCCGCCTCACCGGAATTTTTTTGAAATTTCAAAATATCACTGTTATCACGACGATGTTGATAGAAATGATGAAAAAAATATTAGTAATGGTGAAGAAATATTTTATTTATTTGAAATTTGAAAAAATGTGTAAAATTGAAAATCAATATTGAAATGGCAAAATTGAAATTGATATTAAAAAAAATGAATATTTCTATTGTAATTTATTGAATGGAATTACGATAAATTTATGAATGAACCAAGTTTTAATATTTCAACGAAGTTTGTGGAACGTATATTATTTCCAAATCGTAAAGAAATTTTAAATTTATTCACGATGTTGATAGAAATGATGAAAAAAATATTAGTAATGGTGAAGAAATATTTATTTATTTGAAATTTGAAAAAATGTGTAAAATTTGAAAATCAATATTGAAATGGCAAAATTGAAATTGATATTAAAAAAATGAATATTTCTATTGTAATTTATTGAATGGAATTACGATAAATGTTATGAATGAGATTTGAAATGGTTTTTAATTAGTGATTATAAGATGTAAGTAAAACGAAGCATTTAAAATGACCGGTGATAGCTCAGTTGGTAGAGCGGAGGACTGTAGTGGTTAGCAGTGATCCTTAGGTCGGTGGTTCAAATCCGCCTCACCGGAATTTTTTGAAATTTCAAAATATCACTGTTATCACGACGATGTTGATAGAAATGATGAAAAAAATATTAGTAATGGTGAAGAAATATTTATTTATTTGAAATTTGAAAAATGTGTAAAATTTGAAAATCAATATTGAAATGGCAAAATTGAAATTGATATTAAAAAAATGAATATTTCTATTGTAATTTATTGAATGGAATTACGATAATGTTTGAATGAAAGTTTAATATTTAACAAAGTTTGAAGTATATTATATTCCAAATCCGCCTAAAAATTTAAAATATCATATCACGACGATGTTGATAGAAATGATGAAAAAAATATTAGTAATGGTGAAGAAATATTTATTTATTTGAAATTTGAAAAAATGTGTAAATTTGAAAATCAATATTGAAATGGCAAAATTGAAATTGATATTAAAAAAATGAATATTTCTATTGTAATTTATTGAATGGAATTACGATAAATGTTATGAATGAGATTTGAAATGGTTTTTAATTAGTGATTATAAGATGTAAGTAAAACGAAGCATTTAAAATGACCGGTGATAGCTCAGTTGGTAGAGGAGGACTGTAGTGGTTAGCAGTGATCCTTAGGTCGGTGGTTCAAATCCGCCTCACCGGAATTTTTTTGAAATTTCAAAATATCACTGTTATCACGACGATGTTGATAGAAATGATGAAAAAAATATTAGTAATGGTGAAGAAATATTTATTTATTTGAAATTTGAAAAATGTGTAAAATTTGAAAATCAATATTGAAATGGCAAAATTGAAATTGATATTAAAAAAATGAATATTTCTATTGTAATTTATTGAATGGAATTACGATTTTAAATTTTTATGAATGAAAAGTTTAATATTTAAAAGTTCGTGGAAGTATTATTATTCAATCCGCCTCAAAGAAATTTAAAAATTATCACGACGATGTTGATAGAAATGATGAAAAAATATTAGTAATGGTGAAGAAATATTTATTATTTGAAATTTGAAAAAATGTGTAAAATTTGAAAATCAATATTGAAATGGCAAAATTGAAATTGATATTAAAAAAATGAATATTTCTATTGTAATTTATTGAATGGAATTACGATAAATGTTATGAATGAGATTTGAAATGGTTTTAATTAGTGATTATAAGATGTAAGTAAAACGAAGCATTTAAAATGACCGGTGATAGCTCAGTTGGTAGAGCGGAGGACTGTAGTGGTTAGCAGTGATCCTTAGGTCGGTGGTTCAAATCCGCCTCACCGGAATTTTTTTGAAATTTCAAAATATCACTGTTATCACGACGATGTTGATAGAAATGATGAAAAAAATATTAGTAATGGTGAAGAAATATTTATTTATTTGAAATTTGAAAAATGTGTAAAATTTGAAAATCAATATTGAAATGGCAAAATTGAAATTGATATTAAAAAAATGAATATTTCTATTGTAATTTATTGAATGGAATTACGATAAATGTTATGAATTGAAAAGAAGCAAATGGTTCAAAGAAATTTTAAATTCATTATCACGACGATGTTGATAGAAATGATGAAAAAAATATTAGTAATGGTGAAGAAATATTTATTTATTTGAAATTTGAAAAATGTGTAAAATTTGAAAATCAATATTGAAATGGCAAAATTGAAATTGATATTAAAAAAATGAATATTTCTATTGTAATTTATTGAATGGAATTACGATAAATGTTATGAAATGAAAAGTTTAAAAAAGTAGTTTAGCAGTGATCCAAATCCGCCTGAAAATTTCAAAATATCATATCACGATGTTGATAGAAATGATGAAAAAAATATTAGTAATGGTGAAGAAATATTTATTTATTTGAAATTTGAAAAATGTGTAAAATTTGAAAATCAATATTGAAATGGCAAAATTGAAATTGATATTAAAAAAATGAATATTTCTATTGTAATTTATTGAATGGAATTACGATAAATGTTATGAATGAGATTTGAAATGGTTTTTAATTAGTGATTATAAGATGTAAGTAAAACGAAGCATTTAAAATGACCGGTGATAGCTCAGTTGGTAGAGCGGAGGACTGTAGTGGTTAGCAGTGATCCTTAGGTCGGTGGTTCAAATCCCTCACCGGAATTTTTTTGAAATTTCAAAATATCACTGTTATCACGACGATGTTGATAGAAATGATGAAAAAATATTAGTAATGGTGAAGAAATATTTATTTATTTGAAATTTGAAAAATGTGTAAAATTTGAAAATCAATATTGAAATGGCAAAATTGAAATTGATATTAAAAAATGAATATTTCTATTGTAATTTATTGAATGGAATTACGATAAATGTTATGAATGAGATTTGAAATGGTTTTTAATTAGTGATTATAAGATGTAAGTAAAACGAAGCATTTAAAATGACCGGTGATAGCTCAGTTGGTAGAGCGGACTGTAGTGGTTAGCAGTGATCCTTAGGTCGGTGGTTCAAATCCGCCTCACCGGAATTTTTTTGAAATTTCAAAATATCACTGTTATCACGACGATGTTGATAGAAATGATGAAAAAAATATTAGTAATGGTGAAGAAATATTTATTTATTTGAAATTTGAAAAATGTGTAAAATTTGAAAATCAATATTGAAATGGCAAAATTGAAATTGATATTAAAAAAATGAATATTTCTATTGTAATTTATTGAATGGAATTACGATAAATGTTATGAAGATGAAATGGAGTTTGAGGTTCAAAAAATTTTAATTATATCACGATGTTGATAGAAATGATGAAAAAAATATTAGTAATGGTGAAGAAATATTATTTATTTGAAATTTGAAAAATGTGTAAAATTTGAAAATCAATATTGAAATGGCAAAATTGAAATTGATATTAAAAAAATGAATATTTCTATTGTAATTTATTGAATGGAATTACGATAAATGTTATGAATGAGATTTGAAATGGTTTTTAATTAGTGATTATAAGTAAGTAAAACGAAGCATTTAAAATGACCGGTGATAGCTCAGTTGGTAGAGCGGAGGACTGTAGTGGTTAGCAGTGATCCTTAGGTCGGTGGTTCAAATCCGCCTCACCGGAATTTTTTTGAAATTTCAAAATATCACTGTTATCACGACGATGTTGATAGAAATGATGAAAAAATATTAGTAATGGTGAAGAAATATTTATTTATTTGAAATTTGAAAAATGTGTAAAATTTGAAAATCAATATTGAAATGGCAAAATTGAAATTGATATTAAAAAAATGAATATTTCTATTGTAATTTATTGAATGGAATTACGATAAATGTTGAATGAGATTTGAAATGGTTTTTAATTAGATTATAAGATGTAAGTAAAACGAAGCATTTAAAATGACCGGTGATAGCTCAGTTGGTAGAGCGGAGGACTGTAGTGGTTAGCAGTGATCCTTAGGTCGGTGGTTCAAATCCGCCTCACCGGAATTTTTTTGAAATTTCAAAATATCACTGTTATCACGACGATGTTGATAGAAATGATGAAAAAAATATTAGTAATGGTGAAGAAATATTTATTTATTTGAAATTTGAAAAATGTGTAAAATTTGAAAATCAATATTGAAATGGCAAAATTGAAATTGATATTAAAAAATGAATATTTCTATTGTAATTTATGAATGGAATTACGATAAATGTTATGAATGAGATTTGAAATGGTTTTTAATTAGTGATTATAAGATGCAAGTAAAACGAAGCATTTAAAATGACCGGTGATAGCTCAGTTGGTAGAGCGGAGGACTGTAGTGGTTAGCAGTGATCCTTAGGTCGGTGGTTCAAATCCGCCTCACCGGAATTTTTTTGAAATTTCAAAATATCACTGTTATCACGACGATGTTGATAGAAATGATGAAAAAAATATTAGTAATGGTGAAGAAATATTTATTTATTTGAAATTTGAAAAATGTGTAAAATTTGAAAATCAATATTGAAATGGCAAAATTGAAATTGATATTAAAAAAATGAATATTTCTATTGTAATTTATTGAATGGAATTACGATAAATGTTATGAATGAGATTTGAAAAGTTTAAGATTTAAAAAGTTTTCTGGTAGAGACTGTTTTTACTTTCCAAACCTACCGGAATTTTGAAATTTCAAAATATCACTGTTATCACGACGTTGATAGAAATGATGAAAAAATATTAGTAATGGTGAAAATATTTATTTATTTGAAATTTGAAAAATGTGTAAAATTTGAAAATCAATATTGAAATGGCAAAATTGAAATTGATATTAAAAAAATGAATATTTCTATTGTAATTTATTGAATGGAATTACGATAAATGTTATGAATGAGATTTGAAATGGTTTTTAATTAGTGATTATAAGATGCAAGTAAAACGAAGCATTTAAAATGACCGGTGATAGCTCAGTTGGTAGAGCGGAGGACTGTAGTGGTTAGCAGTGATCCTTAGGTCGGTGGTTCAAATCCGCCTCACCGGAATTTTTTTGAAATTTCAAAATATCACTGTTATCACGACGATGTTGATAGAAATGATGAAAAAAATATTAGTAATGGTGAAGAAATATTTATTTATTTGAAATTTGAAAAATGTGTAAAATTTGAAAATCAATATTGAAATGGCAAAATTGAAATTGATATTAAAAAAATGAATATTTCTATTGTAATTTATTGAATGGAATTACGATAAATGTTATGAATGAAAATGGAGCGGTTAGCTCAGTGGTGAAGAAATTTTAAATTATATCGACGATGTTGATAGAAATGATGAAAAAAATATTAGTAATGGTGAAGAAATATTTATTTATTTGAAATTTGAAAAAATGTGTAAAATTTGAAAATCAATATTGAAATGGCAAAATTGAAATTGATATTAAAAAAATGAATATTTCTATTGTAATTTATTGAATGGAATTACGATAAATGTTATGAATGAGATTTGAAATGGTTTTTAATTAGTGATTATAAGATGTAAGTAAAACGAAGCATTTAAAATGACCGGTGATAGCTCAGTTGGTAGAGCGGAGGACTGTAGTGGTTAGCAGTGATCCTTAGGTCGGTGGTTCAAATCCGCCTCACCGGAATTTTTTTGAAATTTCAAAATATCACTGTTATCACGACGATGTTGATAGAAATGATGAAAAAAATATTAGTAATGGTGAAGAATATTTATTTATTTGAAATTTGAAAAATGTGTAAAATTTGAAAATCAATATTGAAATGGCAAAATTGAAATTGATATTAAAAAAATGAATATTTCTATTGTAATTTATTGAATGGAATTACGATAAATGTTATGAATGAGATTTGAAATGGTTTTTAATTAGTGATTATAAGATGTAAGTAAAACGAAGCATTTAAAATGACCGGTGATAGCTCAGTTGGTAGAGCGGAGGACTGTAGTGGTTAGCAGTGATCCTTAGGTCGGTGGTTCAAATCCGCCTCACCGGAATTTTTTTGAAATTTCAAAATATCACTGTTATCACGACGATGTTGATAGAAATGATGAAAAAATATTAGTAATGGTGAAGAAATATTTTTATTTGAAATTTGAAAAATGTGTAAAATTTGAAAATCAATATTGAAATGGCAAAATTGAAATTGATATTAAAAAAATGAATATTTCTATTGTAATTTATTGAATGGAATTACGATAAATGTTATGAATGAGATTTGAAATGGTTTTTAATTAGTGATTATAAGATGCAAGTAAAACGAAGCATTTAAAATGACCGGTGATAGCTCAGTTGGTAGAGCGGAGGACTGTAGTGGTTAGCAGTGATCCAAATCCGCCTCACCGGAATTTTTTTGAAATTTCAAAATATCACTGTTATCACGACGATGTTGATAGAAATGATGAAAAAAATATTAGTAATGGTGAAGAAATATTTATTTATTTGAAATTTGAAAAATGTGTAAAATTTGAAAATCAATATTGAAATGGCAAAATTGAAATTGATATTAAAAAAATGAATATTTCTATTGTAATTTATTGAATGGAATTACGATAAATGTTATGAATGAGATTTGAAATGGTTTTTAATTAGTGATTATAAGATGCAAGTAAAACGAAGCATTTAAAATGACCGGTGATAGCTCAGTTGGTAGAGCGGAGGACTGTAGTGGTTAGCAGTGATCCAAATCCGCCTCACCGGAATTTTTTTGAAATTTCAAAATATCACTGTTATCACGACGATGTTGATAGAAATGATGAAAAAAATATTAGTAATGGTGAAGAAATATTTATTTATTTGAAATTTGAAAAATGTGTAAAATTTGAAAATCAATATTGAAATGGCAAAATTGAAATTGATATTAAAAAAATGAATATTTCTATTGTAATTTATTGAATGGAATTACGATAAATGTTATGAATGAGATTTGAAATGGTTTTTAATTAGTGATTATAAGATGCAAGTAAAACGAAGCATTTAAAATGACCGGTGATAGCTCAGTTGGTAGAGCGGAGGACTGTAGTGGTTAGCAGTGATCCTTAGGTCGGTGGTTCAAATCCGCCTCACCGGAATTTTTTTGAAATTTCAAAATATCACTGTTATCACGACGATGTTGATAGAAATGATGAAAAAAATATTAGTAATGGTGAAGAAATATTTATTTATTTGAAATTTGAAAAATGTGTAAAATTTGAAAATCAATATTGAAATGGCAAAATTGAAATTGATATTAAAAAAATGAATATTTCTATTGTAATTTATTGAATGGAATTACGATAAATGTTATGAATGAGATTTGAAATGGTTTTTAATTAGTGATTATAAGATGCAAGTAAAACGAAGCATTTAAAATGACCGGTGATAGCTCAGTTGGTAGAGCGGAGGACTGTAGTGGTTAGCAGTGATCCTTAGGTCGGTGGTTCAAATCCGCCTCACCGGAATTTTTTTGAAATTTCAAAATATCACTGTTATCACGACGATGTTGATAGAAATGATGAAAAAAATATTAGTAATGGTGAAGAATATTTATTTATTTGAAATTTGAAAAATGTGTAAAATTTGAAAATCAATATTGAAATGGCAAAATTGAAATTGATATTAAAAAAATGAATATTTCTATTGTAATTTATTGAATGGAATTACGATAAATGTTATGAATGAGATTTGAAATGGTTTTTAATTAGTGATTATAAGATGCAAGTAAAACGAAGCATTTAAAATGACCGGTGATAGCTCAGTTGGTAGAGCGGAGGACTGTAGTGGTTAGCAGTGATCCTTAGGTCGGTGGTTCAAATCCGCCTCACCGGAATTTTTTTGAAATTTCAAAATATCACTGTTATCACGACGATGTTGATAGAAATGATGAAAAAAATATTAGTAATGGTGAAGAAATATTTATTTATTTGAAATTTGAAAAAATGTGTAAAATTTGAAAATCAATATTGAAATGGCAAAATTGAAATTGATATTAAAAAAATGAATATTTCTATTGTAATTTATTGAATGGAATTACGATAAATGTTATGAATGAGATTTGAAATGGTTTTTAATTAGTGATTATAAGATGCAAGTAAAACGAAGCATTTAAAATGACCGGTGATAGCTCAGTTGGTAGAGCGGAGGACTGTAGTGGTTAGCAGTGATCTCGCCTCACCGGAATTTTTTTGAAATTTCAAAATATCACTGTTATCACGACGATGTTGATAGAAATGATGAAAAAAATATTAGTAATGGTGAAGAAATATTTATTTATTTGAAATTTGAAAAATGTGTAAAATTTGAAAATCAATATTGAAATGGCAAAATTGAAATTGATATTAAAAAAATGAATATTTCTATTGTAATTTATTGAATGGAATTACGATAAATGTTATGAATGAGATTTGAAATGGTTTTTAATTAGTGATTATAAGATGCAAGTAAAACGAAGCATTTAAAATGACCGGTGATAGCTCAGTTGGTAGAGCGGAGGACTGTAGTGGTTAGCAGTGATCCTTAGGTCGGTGGTTCAAATCCGCCTCACCGGAATTTTTTTGAAATTTCAAAATATCACTGTTATCACGACGATGTTGATAGAAATGATGAAAAAAATATTAGTAATGGTGAAGAAATATTTATTTATTTGAAATTTGAAAAATGTGTAAAATTTGAAAATCAATATTGAAATGGCAAAATTGAAATTGATATTAAAAAAATGAATATTTCTATTGTAATTTATTGAATGGAATTACGATAAATGTTATGAATGAGATTTGAAATGGTTTTTAATTAGTGATTATAAGATGCAAGTAAAACGAAGCATTTAAAATGACCGGTGATAGCTCAGTTGGTAGAGCGGAGGACTGTAGTGGTTAGCAGTGATCCTTAGTTCAAATCCGCCTCACCGGAATTTTTTTTGAAATTTCAAAATATCACTGTTATCACGACGATGTTGATAGAAATGATGAAAAAAATATTAGTAATGGTGAAGAAATATTTATTTATTTGAAATTTGAAAAATGTGTAAAATTTGAAAATCAATATTGAAATGGCAAAATTGAAATTGATATTAAAAAAATGAATATTTCTATTGTAATTTATTGAATGGAATTACGATAAATGTTATGAATGAGATTTGAAATGGTTTTTAATTAGTGATTATAAGATGCAAGTAAAACGAAGCATTTAAAATGACCGGTGATAGCTCAGTTGGTAGAGCGGAGGACTGTAGTGGTTAGCAGTGATCCTTAGGTCGGTGGTTCAAATCCGCCTCACCGGAATTTTTTTGAAATTTCAAAATATCACTGTTATCACGACGATGTTGATAGAAATGATGAAAAAAATATTAGTAATGGTGAAAAAATATTTATTTATTTGAAATTTGAAAAATGTGTAAAATTTGAAAATCAATATTGAAATGGCAAAATTGAAATTGATATTAAAAAAATGAATATTTCTATTGTAATTTATTGAATGGAATTACGATAAATGTTATGAATGAGATTTGAAATGGTTTTTAATTAGTGATTATAAGATGCAAGTAAAACGAAGCATTTAAAATGACCGGTGATAGCTCAGTTGGTAGAGCGGAGGACTGTAGTGGTTAGCAGTGATCCTTAGGTCGGTGGTTCAAATCCGCCTCACCGGAATTTTTTTGAAATTTCAAAATATCACTGTTATCACGACGATGTTGATAGAAATGATGAAAAAAATATTAGTAATGGTGAAGAAATATTTATTTATTTGAAATTTGAAAAATGTGTAAAATTTGAAAATCAATATTGAAATGGCAAAATTGAAATTGATATTAAAAAAATGAATATTTCTATTGTAATTTATTGAATGGAATTACGATAAATGTTATGAATGAGATTTGAAATGGTTTTTAATTAGTGATTATAAGATGCAAGTAAAACGAAGCATTTAAAATGA
>JACMZG010001160.1:0-12035 GCA_018340805.1 Microvelia longipes | reverse complement strand
ATTTAATTGTGTTTTATTTGAAATTTGGATTTAAAAAATTATTCTTACTAAATAATCATATGATAAATAATTATTATAAAAACGTGATATGATTTATTTTAATTTATTATTATTACTATTGAAACAAAAATCAAAGGATTTATTTTTTCATACATTTTTCAAAACTTGGTTTTTTTATTCTAGTCTATGAAATGTGGATGAAATTGAAAATTCACTAATAATAAAAAATACGTCACGAGCAGGATTTGAACCTGCGCGGGGAAACCCCATTGGATTTCGAGTCCAACGCCTTAACCACTCGGCCATCGTGACCATAACTTAATTCTCCATTTCTAGATATTTATATATTTTTCATTTATTCGAAATTATTTTTCACATTTATTTCCTGTTTACATGTTTATATGAATTCGAAACGATTACAAACAGTTTGCATGTGTAAAACTCTATTTCCTCAAACATTATTAAAATTTAATTGTGTTTTATTTGAAATTTGGATTTAAAAAATTATTCTTACTAATAATCATATGATAAATAATTATTATAAAAACGTGATATGATTTATTTTAATTTATTATTATTACTATTGAAACAAAATCAAAGGATTTATTTTTTCATACATTTTTCAAAACTTGGTTTTTTATTCTAGTCTATGAAATGTGGATGAAATTGAAAATTCACTAATAATAAAAAATACGTCACGAGCAGGATTTGAACCTGCGCGGGAAACCCCATTGGATTTCGAGTCCAACGCCTTAACCACTCGGCCATCGTGACCATAACTTAATTCTCCATTTCTAGATATTTATATATTTTTCATTTATTCGAAATTATTTTTCACATTTATTTCCTGTTTACATGTTTATATGAATTCGAAACGATTACAAACAGTTTGCATGTGTAAAACTCTATTTCCTCAAACATTATTAAAATTTAATTGTGTTTTATTTGAAATTTGGATTTAAAAAATTATTCTTACTAATAATCATATGATAAATAATTATTATAAAAACGTGATATGATTTATTTTAATTTATTATTATTACTATTGAAACAAAAATCAAAGGATTTATTTTTTCATACATTTTTCAAAACTTGGTTTTTTATTCTAGTCTATGAAATGTGGATGAAATTGAAAATTCACTAATAATAAAAAATACGTCACGAGCAGGATTTGAACCTGCGCGGGGAAACCCCATTGGATTTCGAGTCCAACGCCTTAACCACTCGGCCATCGTGACCATAACTTAATTCTCCATTTCTAGATATTTATATATTTTTCATTTATTCGAAATTATTTTTCACATTTATTTCCTGTTTACATGTTTATATGAATTCGAAACGATTACAAACAGTTTGCATGTGTAAAACTCTATTTCCTCAAACATTATTAAAATTTAATTGTGTTTTATTTGAAATTTGGATTTAAAAAATTATTCTTACTAATAATCATATGATAAATAATTATTATAAAAACGTGATATGATTTATTTTAATTTATTATTATTACTATTGAAACAAAAATCAAAGGATTTATTTTTTCATACATTTTTCAAAACTTGGTTTTTTTATTCTAGTCTATGAAATGTGGATGAAATTGAAAATTCACTAATAATAAAAAATACGTCACGAGCAGGATTTGAACCTGCGCGGGGAAACCCCATTGGATTTCGAGTCCAACGCCTTAACCACTCGGCCATCGTGACCATAACTTAATTCTCCATTTCTAGATATTTATATATTTTTCATTTATTCGAAATTATTTTTCACATTTATTTCCTGTTTACATGTTTATATGAATTCGAAACGATTACAAACAGTTTGCATGTGTAAAACTCTATTTCCTCAACATTATTAAAATTTAATTGTGTTTTATTTGAAATTTGGATTTAAAAAATTATTCTTACTAATAATCATATGATAAATAATTATTATAAAAACGTGATATGATTTATTTTAATTTATTATTATTACTATTGAAACAAAAATCAAAGGATTTATTTTTTCATACATTTTTCAAAACTTGGTTTTTTTATTCTAGTCTATGAAATGTGGATGAAATTGAAAATTCACTAATAATAAAAAATACGTCACGAGCAGGATTTGAACCTGCGCGGGAAACCCCATTGGATTTCGAGTCCAACGCCTTAACCACTCGGCCATCGTGACCATAACTTAATTCTCCATTTCTAGATATTTATATATTTTTCATTTATTCGAAATTATTTTTCACATTTATTTCCTGTTTACATGTTTATATGAATTCGAAACGATTACAAACAGTTTGCATGTGTAAAACTCTATTTCCTCAAACATTATTAAAATTTAATTGTGTTTTATTTGAAATTTGGATTTAAAAAATTATTCTTACTAATAATCATATGATAAATAATTATTATAAAAACGTGATATGATTTATTTTAATTTATTATTATTACTATTGAAACAAAAATCAAAGGATTTATTTTTTCATACATTTTTCAAAACTTGGTTTTTTTTATTCTAGTCTATGAAATGTGGATGAAATTGAAAATTCACTAATAATAAAAAATACGTCACGAGCAGGATTTGAACCTGCGCGGGGAAACCCCATTGGATTTCGAGTCCAACGCCTTAACCACTCGGCCATCGTGACCATAACTTAATTCTCCATTTCTAGATATTTATATATTTTTCATTTATTCGAAATTATTTTTCACATTTATTTCCTGTTTACATGTTTATATGAATTCGAAACGATTACAAACAGTTTGCATGTGTAAAACTCTATTTCCTCAAACATTATTAAAATTTAATTGTGTTTTATTTGAAATTTGGATTTAAAAAATTATTCTTACTAATAATCATATGATAAATAATTATTATAAAAACGTGATATGATTTATTTTAATTTATTATTATTACTATTGAAACAAAAATCAAAGGATTTATTTTTTCATACATTTTTCAAAACTTGGTTTTTTTATTTAGTCTATGAAATGTGGATGAAATTGAAAATTCACTAATAATAAAAAATACGTCACGAGCAGGATTTGAACCTGCGCGGGGAAACCCCATTGGATTTCGAGTCCAACGCCTTAACCACTCGGCCATCGTGACCATAACTTAATTCTCCATTTCTAGATATTTATATATTTTTCATTTATTCGAAATTATTTTTCACATTTATTTCCTGTTTACATGTTTATATGAATTCGAAACGATTACAAACAGTTTGCATGTGTAAAACTCTATTTCCTCAAACATTATTAAAATTTAATTGTGTTTTATTTGAAATTTGGATTTAAAAAATTATTCTTACTAATAATCATATGATAAATAATTATTATAAAAACGTGATATGATTTATTTTAATTTATTATTATTACTATTGAAACAAAAATCAAAGGATTTATTTTTTCATACATTTTTTTCAAAACTTGGTTTTTTTATTCTAGTCTATGAAATGTGGATGAAATTGAAAATTCACTAATAATAAAAAATACGTCACGAGCAGGATTTGAACCTGCGCGGGGAAACCCCATTGGATTTCGAGTCCAACGCCTTAACCACTCGGCCATCGTGACCATAACTTAATTCTCCATTTCTAGATATTTATATATTTTTCATTTATTCGAAATTATTTTTCACATTTATTTCCTGTTTACATGTTTATATGAATTCGAAACGATTACAAACAGTTTGCATGTGTAAAACTCTATTTCCTCAAACATTATTAAAATTTAATTGTGTTTTATTTGAAATTTGGATTTAAAAAATTATTCTTACTAATAATCATATGATAAATAATTATTATAAAAACGTGATATGATTTATTTTAATTTATTATTATTACTATTGAAACAAAAATCAAAGGATTTATTTTTTCATACATTTTTCAAAACTTGGTTTTTTTATTCTAGTCTATGAAATGTGGATGAAATTGAAAATTCACTAATAATAAAAAATACGTCACGAGCAGGATTTGAACCTGCGCGGGGAAACCCCATTGGATTTCGAGTCCAACGCCTTAACCACTCGGCCATCGTGACCATAACTTAATTCTCCATTTCTAGATATTTATATATTTTTCATTTATTCGAAATTATTTTTCACATTTATTTCCTGTTTACATGTTTATATGAATTCGAAACGATTACAAACAGTTTGCATGTGTAAAACTCTATTTCCTCAAACATTATTAAAATTTAATTGTGTTTTATTTGAAATTTGGATTTAAAAAATTATTCTTACTAATAATCATATGATAAATAATTATTATAAAACGTGATATGATTTATTTTAATTTATTATTATTACTATTGAAACAAAAATCAAAGGATTTATTTTTTCATACATTTTTCAAAACTTGGTTTTTTATTCTAGTCTATGAAATGTGGATGAAATTGAAAATTCACTAATAATAAAAAATACGTCACGAGCAGGATTTGAACCTGCGCGGGGAAACCCCATTGGATTTCGAGTCCAACGCCTTAACCACTCGGCCATCGTGACCATAACTTAATTCTCCATTTCTAGATATTTATATATTTTTCATTTATTCGAAATTATTTTTCACATTTATTTCCTGTTTACATGTTTATATGAATTCGAAACGATTACAAACAGTTTGCATGTGTAAAACTCTATTTCCTCAAACATTATTAAAATTTAATTGTGTTTTATTTGAAATTTGGATTTAAAAAATTATTCTTACTAATAATCATATGATAAATAATTATTATAAAAACGTGATATGATTTATTTTAATTTATTATTATTACTATTGAAACAAAAATCAAAGGATTTATTTTTTCATACATTTTTCAAAACTTGGTTTTTTTATTCTAGTCTATGAAATGTGGATGAAATTGAAAATTCACTAATATAAAAAAATACGTCACGAGCAGGATTTGAACCTGCGCGGGGAAACCCCATTGGATTTCGAGTCCAACGCCTTAACCACTCGGCCATCGTGACCATAACTTAATTCTCCATTTCTAGATATTTATATATTTTTCATTTATTCGAAATTATTTTTCACATTTATTTCCTGTTTACATGTTTATATGAATTCGAAACGATTACAAACAGTTTGCATGTGTAAAACTCTATTTCCTCAAACATTATTAAAATTTAATTGTGTTTTATTTGAAATTTGGATTTAAAAAATTATTCTTACTAATAATCATATGATAAATAATTATTATAAAAACGTGATATGATTTATTTTAATTTATTATTATTACTATTGAAACAAAAATCAAAGGATTTATTTTTTCATACATTTTTCAAAACTTGGTTTTTTTATTCTAGTCTATGAAATGTGGATGAAATTGAAAATTCACTAATAATAAAAAATACGTCACGAGCAGGATTTGAACCTGCGCGGGGAAACCCCATTGGATTTCGAGTCCAACGCCTTAACCACTCGGCCATCGTGACCATAACTTAATTCTCCATTTCTAGATATTTATATATTTTTCATTTATTCGAAATTATTTTTCACATTTATTTCCTGTTTACATGTTTATATGAATTCGAAACGATTACAAACAGTTTGCATGTGTAAAACTCTATTTCCTCAAACATTATTAAAATTTAATTGTGTTTTATTTGAAATTTGGATTTAAAAAATTATTCTTACTAATAATCATATGATAAATAATTATTATAAAAACGTGATATGATTTATTTTAATTTATTATTATTACTATTGAAACAAAAATCAAAGGATTTATTTTTTCATACATTTTTCAAAACTTGGTTTTTTTATTCTAGTCTATGAAATGTGGATGAAATTGAAAATTCACTAATAATAAAAAATACGTCACGAGCAGGATTTGAACCTGCGCGGGGAAACCCCATTGGATTTCGAGTCCAACGCCTTAACCACTCGGCCATCGTGACCATAACTTAATTCTCCATTTCTAGATATTTATATATTTTTCATTTATTCGAAATTATTTTTCACATTTATTTCCTGTTTACATTTTATATGAATTCGAAACGATTACAAACAGTTTGCATGTGTAAAACTCTATTTCCTCAAACATTATTAAAATTTAATTGTGTTTTATTTGAAATTTGGATTTAAAAAATTATTCTTACTAATAATCATATGATAAATAATTATTATAAAAACGTGATATGATTTATTTTAATTTATTATTATTACTATTGAAACAAAAATCAAAGGATTTATTTTTTCATACATTTTTCAAAACTTGGTTTTTTTATTCTAGTCTATGAAATGTGGATGAAATTGAAAATTCACTAATAATAAAAAATACGTCACGAGCAGGATTTGAACCTGCGGGGAAAACCCATTGGATTTCGAGTCCAACGCCTTAACCACTCGGCCATCGTGACCATAACTTAATTCTCCATTTCTAGATATTTATATATTTTTCATTTATTCGAAATTATTTTTCACATTTATTTCCTGTTTACATGTTTATATGAATTCGAAACGATTACAAACAGTTTGCATGTGTAAAACTCTATTTCCTCAACATTATTAAAATTTAATTGTGTTTTATTTGAAATTTGGATTTAAAAAATTATTCTTACTAATAATCATATGATAAATAATTATTATAAAAACGTGATATGATTTATTTTAATTTATTATTATTACTATTGAAACAAAAATCAAAGGATTTATTTTTTCATACATTTTTCAAAACTTGGTTTTTTATTCTAGTCTATGAAATGTGGATGAAATTGAAAATTCACTAATAATAAAAAATACGTCACGAGCAGGATTTGAACCTGCGCGGGGAAACCCCATTGGATTTCGAGTCCAACGCCTTAACCACTCGGCCATCGTGACCATAACTTAATTCTCCATTTCTAGATATTTATATATTTTTCATTTATTCGAAATTATTTTTCACATTTATTTCCTGTTTACATGTTTATATGAATTCGAAACGATTACAAACAGTTTGCATGTGTAAAACTCTATTTCCTCAAACATTATTAAAATTTAATTGTGTTTTATTTGAAATTTGGATTTAAAAAATTATTCTTACTAATAATCATATGATAAATAATTATTATAAAAACGTGATATGATTTATTTTAATTTATTATTATTACTATTGAAACAAAAATCAAAGGATTTATTTTTTCATACATTTTTCAAAACTTGGTTTTTTATTCTAGTCTATGAAATGTGGATGAAATTGAAAATTCACTAATAATAAAAAATACGTCACGAGCAGGATTTGAACCTGCGCGGGGAAACCCCATTGGATTTCGAGTCCAACGCCTTAACCACTCGGCCATCGTGACCATAACTTAATTCTCCATTTCTAGATATTTATATATTTTTCATTTATTCGAAATTATTTTTCACATTTTTTCCTGTTTACATGTTTATATGAATTCGAAACGATTACAAACAGTTTGCATGTGTAAAACTCTATTTCCTCAAACATTATTAAAATTTAATTGTGTTTTATTTGAAATTTGGATTTAAAAAATTATTCTTACTAATAATCATATGATAAATAATTATTATAAAAACGTGATATGATTTATTTTAATTTATTATTATTACTATTGAAACAAAAATCAAAGGATTTATTTTTTCATACATTTTTCAAAACTTGGTTTTTTTATTCTAGTCTATGAAATGTGGATGAAATTGAAAATTCACTAATAAAAAAATACGTCACGAGCAGGATTTGAACCTGCGCGGGGAAACCCCATTGGATTTCGAGTCCAACGCCTTAACCACTCGGCCATCGTGACCATAACTTAATTCTCCATTTCTAGATATTTATATATTTTTCATTTATTCGAAATTATTTTTCACATTTATTTCCTGTTTACATGTTTATATGAATTCGAAACGATTACAAACAGTTTGCATGTGTAAAACTCTATTTCCTCAAACATTATTAAAATTTAATTGTGTTTTATTTGAAATTTGGATTTAAAAAATTATTCTTACTAATAATCATATGATAAATAATTATTATAAAAACGTGATATGATTTATTTTAATTTATTATTATTACTATTGAAACAAAAATCAAAGGATTTATTTTTTCATACATTTTTCAAAACTTGGTTTTTTATTCTAGTCTATGAAATGTGGATGAAATTGAAAATTCACTAATAATAAAAAATACGTCACGAGCAGGATTTGAACCTGCGCGGGAAACCCCATTGGATTTCGAGTCCAACGCCTTAACCACTCGGCCATCGTGACCATAACTTAATTCTCCATTTCTAGATATTTATATATTTTTCATTTATTCGAAATTATTTTTCACATTTATTTCCTGTTTACATGTTTATATGAATTCGAAACGATTACAAACAGTTTGCATGTGTAAAACTCTATTTCCTCAAACATTATTAAAATTTAATTGTGTTTTATTTGAAATTTGGATTTAAAAAATTATTCTTACTAATAATCATATGATAAATAATTATTATAAAAACGTGATATGATTTATTTTAATTTATTATTATTACTATTGAAACAAAAATCAAAGGATTTATTTTTTCATACATTTTTCAAAACTTGGTTTTTTTATTCTAGTCTATGAAATGTGGATGAAATTGAAAATTCACTAATAATAAAAAATACGTCACGAGCAGGATTTGAACCTGCGCGGGGAAACCCCATTGGATTTCGAGTCCAACGCCTTAACCACTCGGCCATCGTGACCATAACTTAATTCTCCATTTCTAGATATTTATATATTTTTCATTTATTCGAAATTATTTTTCACATTTATTTCCTGTTTACATGTTTATATGAATTCGAAACGATTACAAACAGTTTGCATGTGTAAAACTCTATTTCCTCAAACATTATTAAAATTTAATTGTGTTTTATTTGAAATTTGGATTTAAAAAATTATTCTTACTAATAATCATATGATAAATAATTATTATAAAAACGTGATATGATTTATTTTAATTTATTATTATTACTATTGAAACAAAAATCAAAGGATTTATTTTTTCATACATTTTTCAAAACTTGGTTTTTTTATTCTAGTCTATGAAATGTGGATGAAATTGAAAATTCACTAATAATAAAAAATACGTCACGAGCAGGATTTGAACCTGCGCGGGGAAACCCCATTGGATTTCGAGTCCAACGCCTTAACCACTCGGCCATCGTGACCATAACTTAATTCTCCATTTCTAGATATTTATATATTTTTCATTTATTCGAAATTATTTTTCACATTTATTTCCTGTTTACATGTTTATATGAATTCGAAACGATTACAAACAGTTTGCATGTGTAAAACTCTATTTCCTCAAACATTATTAAAATTTAATTGTGTTTTATTTGAAATTTGGATTTAAAAAAAATTCTTACTAATAATCATATGATAAATAATTATTATAAAAACGTGATATGATTTATTTTAATTTATTATTATTACTATTGAAACAAAAATCAAAGGATTTATTTTTTCATACATTTTTCAAAACTTGGTTTTTTTATTCTAGTCTATGAAATGTGGATGAAATTGAAAATTCACTAATAATAAAAAATACGTCACGAGCAGGATTTGAACCTGCGCGGGGAAACCCCATTGGATTTCGAGTCCAACGCCTTAACCACTCGGCCATCGTGACCATAACTTAATTCTCCATTTCTAGATATTTATATATTTTTCATTTATTCGAAATTATTTTTCACATTTATTTTTCCTGTTTACATGTTTATATGAATTCGAAACGATTACAAACAGTTTGCATGTGTAAAACTCTATTTCCTCAAACATTATTAAAATTTAATTGTGTTTTATTTGAAATTTGGATTTAAAAAAATTATTCTTACTAATAATCATATGATAAATAATTATTATAAAAACGTGATATGATTTATTTTAATTTATTATTATTACTATTGAAACAAAAATCAAAGGATTTATTTTTTCATACATTTTTCAAAACTTGGTTTTTTATTCTAGTCTATGAAATGTGGATGAAATTGAAAATTCACTAATAATAAAAAATACGTCACGAGCAGGATTTGAACCTGCGCGGGGAAACCCCATTGGATTTCGAGTCCAACGCCTTAACCACTCGGCCATCGTGACCATAACTTAATTCTCCATTTCTAGATATTTATATATTTTTCATTTATTCGAAATTATTTTTCACATTTATTTCCTGTTTACATGTTTATATGAATTCGAAACGATTACAAACAGTTTGCATGTGTAAAACTCTATTTCCTCAAACATTATTAAAATTTAATTGTGTTTTATTTGAAATTTGGATTTAAAAAATTATTCTTACTAATAATCATATGATAAATAATTATTATAAAAACGTGATATGATTTATTTTAATTTATTATTATTACTATTGAAACAAAAATCAAAGGATTTATTTTTTCATACATTTTTCAAAACTTGGTTTTTTTATTCTAGTCTATGAAATGTGGATGAAATTGAAAATTCACTAATAATAAAAAATACGTCACGAGCAGGATTTGAACCTGCGCGGGGAAACCCCATTGGATTTCGAGTCCAACGCCTTAACCACTCGGCCATCGTGACCATAACTTAATTCTCCATTTCTAGATATTTATATATTTTTCATTTATTCGAAATTATTTTTCACATTTATTTCCTGTTTACATGTTTATATGAATTCGAAACGATTACAAACAGTTTGCATGTGTAAAACTCTATTTCCTCAAACATTATTAAAATTTAATTGTGTTTTATTTGAAATTTGGATTTAAAAATTATTCTTACTAATAATCATATGATAAATAATTATTATAAAAACGTGATATGATTTATTTTAATTTATTATTATTACTATTGAAACAAAAATCAAAGGATTTATTTTCATACATTTTTCAAAACTTGGTTTTTTTATTCTAGTCTATGAAATGTGGATGAAATTGAAAATTCACTAATAAAAAAAATACGTCACGAGCAGGATTTGAACCTGCGCGGGGAAACCCCATTGGATTTCGAGTCCAACGCCTTAACCACTCGGCCATCGTGACCATAACTTAATTCTCCATTTCTAGATATTTATATATTTTTCATTTATTCGAAATTATTTTTCACATTTATTTCCTGTTTACATGTTTATATGAATTCGAAACGATTACAAACAGTTTGCATGTGTAAAACTCTATTTCCTCAAACATTATTAAAATTTAATTGTGTTTTATTTGAAATTTGGATTTAAAAAATTATTCTTACTAATAATCATATGATAAATAATTATTATAAAAACGTGATATGATTTATTTTAATTTATTATTATTACTATTGAAACAAAAATCAAAGGATTTATTTTTTCATACATTTTTCAAAACTTGGTTTTTTTATTCTAGTCTATGAAATGTGGATGAAATTGAAAATTCACTAATAATAAAAAATACGTCACGAGCAGGATTTGAACCTGCGCGGGGAAACCCCATTGGATTTCGAGTCCAACGCCTTAACCACTCGGCCATCGTGACCATAACTTAATTCTCCATTTCTAGATATTTATATATTTTTCATTTATTCGAAATTATTTTTCACATTTATTTCCTGTTTACATGTTTATATGAATTCGAAACGATTACAAACAGTTTGCATGTGTAAAACTCTATTTCCTCAAACATTATTAAAATTTAATTGTGTTTTATTTGAAATTTGGATTTAAAAAATTATTCTTACTAATAATCATATGATAAATAATTATTATAAAAACGTGATATGATTTATTTTAATTTATTATTATTACTATTGAAACAAAAATCAAAGGATTTATTTTTTCATACATTTTTCAAAACTTGGTTTTTTTATTCTAGTCTATGAAATGTGGATGAAATTGAAAATTCACTAATAATAAAAAATACGTCACGAGCAGGATTTGAACCTGCGCGGGGAAACCCCATTGGATTTCGAGTCCAACGCCTTAACCACTCGGCCATCGTGACCATAACTTAATTCTCCATTTCTAGATATTTATATATTTTTCATTTATTCGAAATTATTTTTCACATTTATTTCCTGTTTACATGTTTATATGAATTCGAAACGATTACAAACAGTTTG
>JACMZG010000115.1:31277-42069 GCA_018340805.1 Microvelia longipes | reverse complement strand
TTAGACAGTCGGATTCCTCTAGTCCATGCCAGTTCTAGGTTGATCGTTTAGTGCACAGCGACTATTACAAGTCCCGAAAGACTCATAATATAGCAATACCCGCCAATCAATCGAATCAAAAATGTGCCGTAGTCAATCAAACTCAAGTTGCCCTAAGCTCAATCAATAACAACCCACTCTCGTTTCAATCGACTTCTTGATAAAGCCCACCATGCCCGATCCCTAGAGCCAATCCTTTTACCGAAGGTACGGATCTAATTTGCCGACTTCCTTACCTACATTGTTCTAAGACTATAGGCTGCTCACCTAGGAGACCTGCTGCGGATATCGGTACGGATTGATATGAAATTTATAACTGCTCCCTCAGATTTTCAAGGGCCATCAAGAGCGCTTCGGACATCACGTGAAACGTGATGCTTTTAACATTTCACATCCCTTTCTCCAGATAACCTGATTCTAGGACATGTTTATGTATACAAAGAAAAGAGAACTCTTCCCAAAACACCTGATGACGTCTCTGAGATCGCTTTGTGTTACCACCTTGTGTTGCCGAAACAACCAAATTTCCATATTCAAGTTCAGTATATTAAACTGATTCCCTTTCGCTTCAAGAGGCTAAAATCAATTATAAACACTATTGCTAATGTCTATCACCTCTTTCTGATAACTGAATTACCAGATCGCTTAGGACCGACTAACCCATGTTCAAATGCTGTTGACATGGAACCCTTCTCCACTTCAGTCTTCAAGGATCTCACTTGAATAATTGCTACTACTACCAAGATCTGTACCCGTGACCGCTCCACTCTGACTTACGCCAGTAGCTTCTTAGCAACCACGGCACCCTCCTACACGATATCGTTTACTCGTTTTGTAAACTTACGATATCGATCCGGTATAGGTCCAACGCTACAGCGCCATCCATTTTCAGGGCTGGTTGATTCGGCAGGTGAGTTGTTACACACTCCTTAGCGGATGACGACTTCCATGTCCACCGTCCTGCTGTCTTATCAAACAACACCTTTTGTGGGTTCTCATGAGCGTTATGTTAGGCACCTTAACCAGATGTTTGGTTCATCCCACATCGCCAGTTCTGCTTACCAAAATGGCCCACTAGACACTTGTATTCGATGCACATCTTCAATGAAGAAAGACGCACTTCGAACCCATTTAAAGTTTGAGAATAAGTTGAGGACATTTCGTCCCCAATACTTCTAATCATTCGCTTTACCAGGTAAAACTACAATAACAAATGTCAGCTATCCTGAGGGAAACTTCGAGGGAACCAGCTACTAGATGGTTCGATTAGTCTTTCGCCCCTATACTCATGTCCGACGATCGATTTGCACGTCAGAAACCGCGGCGGTCCTCCACCAGAGTTTCCTCTGGCTTCAACCTGCACAAGCATAGTTCACCATCTTTCGGGTCTCTACATGATCGCTCAAACTCCGCCCAGATGCGAACATCTTTAGACGGGTCGATGTTGCACTCAGTGTTGCCACGAGGTCACATCACAGTTTACCGAGGTAAACCTTACATTAATTACGCCGTGGGGTTTCGTAAGGCCCTTTGACTCGCGATCATAAAACTCCTTGGTCCGTGTTTCAAGACGGGACGAGTAAGTAACCTACATACACTGCAGACTTTAGATCAACACATCGATCATGAAAAACATCAACAATTCACAAATAGCCTATTATTAGTCTATTAAAGAATCATCAACATTAAACCAATCAATTTCTGTCAATCGCAATCACCAATAAATCATTTAACCGTGTAACCAGCTATAAAACCATTCCCGAAGGAATGATCACCTTCAAAATTACGACAGAAAAAAGACGCTATCGGTCGCAGTACTGTTATACAGAAAGTGCATCAACCGCATATTAAGATCTCGATAAAGCGATTCCTAGTGGGATTTCGCAAAAATCAAGAAAACACGCAGTTAACTGAATCCCATACAACATCTTCGGCTTCACTCGTTTACCTCTAAGCGATTTCACGTACTATTTAATCTTCTTCAAAGTTCTTTTCAACTTTCCCTCACGGTACTTGTTTGCTATCGGACTCACACAAGTATTAGCTTTAGATGGAGTTTACCACCCAATTTGGACTGCATTCTCAAACAATCCGACTCATAGGGAGCATCATAATAGTTTCAAACACTCCAACGGGCCTAACACCCTCTATGGACAACATCACAATCAAGTGAATTTGGAGTATCATCTTCAATTAAAAACGCAACCTTTACACCAATTCCCAATATCAAAGATACAGGATTCGGTGCTGGCTAATTCCCGGTCGTTCGCCACTACTGGGAAATCCTTGTTAGTTCTTTTCCTCCGCTTAATGATATGCTTAAGTTCAGCGGTAATCTCGTCTGATCTGAGGTCGGGTAATAAATCAAATATGCCATAATGAATGTTCCTTAAATAAATTGATTATTTACTCTTACTAACGTATCACTAGAGCACAACTCATAAAGCCGTGGCTCCAGCTAATTAAAACCGAAAGTAATTTTTAATAATCCAGAACATTCCACATACTCGATTTGTAAAACGCAATAATTACGAATTCAACATAAACTCTATGTTTCCATAGAGGTGTACCGAAATACACTATCACCTTAAAGAGGCACTTTCGACAAAATAAACGCCAAAAGTGAACCCCTCAAAACATTACTATTGAACGTAATGATAAAATACAATGCCGACCCTCAGACAGCCGTGGCTAAAGGTTTACCAATAGCCGCCATTTGCGTTCAAATTGTCAATGATCAAGCGTTGTGCATTTTACATTAATTCACGTATTTTGCTAGCGTTCTTCATCGACGTGTGAGCCGAGTGATCATCGCTTAAAGTGGGTTATTAATACAGATGCTATTAGGCGATCCATACTCTATTTTGATCAACTCAATAATGAAATCGAGGACCCGTATTGCTTTTGCAATACTATTATAAAATTAAATTATAGACGTTCTCAGGGCTCTCTTTCAATTTGTAAACATATTTATAGCCAATCCAAGATTTATCGCAACAATTTCGGTATTAACCTACAAGCATCAGGTAGTCGCGACTCGGACAAATACGTAAACAATCTTTACTAAAATATTTAAGCCTTGCACAATATCTTGATCACGCTTTGATATATGGTTTAGATCAGTGCCAGATAAATGAATAAATTCAAAATCCGTATTGCATACGCCAATTTAAAGTTATGCACTGTACTTGCCACGCAAATATTTCTATTCACACGACATAGGCACCCTGAGAAAGAGTTAATGCTAAGCCAAGTTGTATCCTGAACCTATTGCAAAATAAGAATTGACCCGAAAAATCAATTCACATTTGCTTACAACTCAAAATAGCATTGATGCATCAGTATCATGATACACTAATTTTAGTTACGAGTTAAACTGTTATGATAATAATGATCCTTCCGCAGGTTCCCTACGGAACCTTGTTACGACTTTTACTTCCTCTAAATGATCAAGTTTGAGAAGTTTTCCCATTTATAAGAAATGTTGCCATTCTTAGACCAGATCCAACAATTCTCACTAAAACATTCAATCGGGGTAGTACGGGCACGTGGCGGAGCGGCGGCGACGTAATCAGCGCAAACTAGTGACTTTTAGGCTACTAGGATTCCTCGTTCATGCGCGAAATAATTACAATTCGCAATCCCTGATACGACAGTGTTTCACAAGATTGCCCAACTATTTCAGTAAGGGATACTTGTTGGAAACTGCCATTGTAGCGCGCGTGCGCCCCGGACATCTAAGGGCAATCACAGAACCTGTTATGCGCTTTTCATTTAGCTTAGACCGCTTATTTATTATTTCTTCTAAGACGGATCAGTTGATTTTATCTTTTAAACACCTATTTAGCAGTTACGCAGATTCCATATTCGCCTTCTCCCCGCAATTCCTCGGTTGAGGTAGACGTAGAGTTTATTTAAACCAATAAAAATCCGTAAACGATTGACGCCATCTTGCCCATTGTTCTGCATCACCCACTGCTCACGACGAATATTCAAGAAGAGCCGATATCACATCGTCAAATTCCTCCACAGATGTACAGAGTATCACGAGAGAGAGTGGAGATTTACCCGTGTATGATATTCAAACTATAAAATTCCGCAGGTCCACTTTCACCTGTAGAGATCTCCATTACATGTCAACCGTCAACTTCTTTCTATAAACGACTTCTCAGCTTGTACAACCATACTCCCGGAACCTGAAAAGCACTTAGGTTTCGCCGGGATTCTAAGGTCAAGATGAATAAATTAAAGTCGATCGCTAGACTTGCAGCAAAGCAAAACTAATATTATATGGTTTCATAGAGTATTTTTATTGTCTAGTAACATACTTTTAATTGAACGTTATTGTATGTTGATCGAATGCTCAGCGTTTCCTATTCTTCTGACATCGACTTCGTCTCGTTAGATTAATGAAAACATTTGGGCAAATGCTTTCCGCAGTAGATTGGTCTCTGAATGGTCCTCAGAATTTCACCTCTAGCACCACGATATATTGTTTGGCGATTTTATGTTTATTCAACAAATTTTTCAACTTAACTGGCACAATTTGATAATATTATATGAAATAAAAAATCGAAGCCTCTATCGATAATGATTTCGATAAAATATGTTGAATCAATAGCTAGTAGATAACACTGAATTGTCGTTAACTTTTCGAGTTTATCTATTAAATATTCTGATTACTAACTTAACCATTCAAGATTACTAACTAATTTCCTGAATTACAATAAATGTTTATAAAGAACTAATAAAAAACAAATATATATACTTATTCAAATACAGATTCTAAAATTAGTATTTTGACAGTAACTCAATAATCATTACAAAAATTTAGCAGATATCAAGTTCAGGCACTGTAATTTTAAATATGAAACTTAATTTATATTTCTTTTTTAAGTAAAAATAACAGACAAAATAGAAATAACAGAAAATAATTGTCTCCATAAGTATCCTTCGGCAAATACAAAATATCATTATATATTATATATATAGTGTTCCAAATACGATTCATATTTTCCAATTAAATTTGGGTACTTTGGGCATTTATCACCACTTCTGGGAAACTGTGGTAACTTGGAAGTAGTACTCAAATTGTTTTGAAATATACACTTGGGGTCAAAGGTTTGTTATACCCTTTTATAAATCTATAAACAATGACTTGTGGCAAGTAATAATTCGAAAGCTTTTTAATGTTTTCTGATTCAAATGGTGTCTAGGAGTAATATATAAATAAAACAAACATAAGCGCTTTTATTGTTGTATTTTGACGAAACATAAATTCTAATAAATTAATATATGAGCACCAAAATGAGATAGTGTATTATCACCCAAAGAATATTTTTTCTGGTAATATTAAATATTTGGTGATGGCTCCTTTAATTTAATAACCGTCAACTAGGCTCAAGATGGTATTGAAGGCAATAAAGAACCATGATAAAAATACATATGATGTTTGAGCGCATTAACTCCTGAAGCTAAAATGGATATCTGTTAAGGTATGGTGAATTTTGTATTGTGATTTTGGTATTTGCTACCATCATACTTGCCGATAATATAATTTTCAATATATTTTCTCCTATATTAGCATGGGCTTTTTGCTGGTCCACTTTAAAGTCGTTATATAGCCACTTTCCTGGAAGTATTCTTTTATTTCCTTAGAAAACATGTATTGGACAATTATATTGTTTTTTGCAATACGTAGTTATATTTGAATCTTTGTTTAATTAAGCGGATCAGCGCAAATGAATGTCAACAGTTTTTTATATTCCTTAAGGAAGCGTTGCTTTCTCAACATCTATTTACAAAAAGTTCAACGCGGTAAGAAGTTTCATGCCAAACGCAATAATATTCGGAACCTAAACTAATCTGTCGGCCCTAACATCTCAAATTAAACCATCCTTTCTAGAATAAACAGCCAATTATTAGGGGGGGGCGCGTCAAGACTGACTTGCTTTCATTCTGGAAATACGACACAAACTCCAATCAGGTAATTATTTAAAAGCCATTGAGTTTCATAAGTGAGCTCTTTCAAGCTTGTTGCCTTCTTGGCTGCATTGTAAATGATTTTGAAACTCTTTTATATTGAATCATTCAAGAGGTAACGTTGAATATATATATTGACACACATTTAATTCCATACTGTTTCATAATCTAAGTTTAACTTTTTCTTTTTGATTTTTTTAAAGTCGTTGTCAACGTTTATTCGCAAAATATCATATTTCTTGATGCTTTGTAAGGCTCGTGCCCATCTTCTTTATCTAAGATACTTTCTTTCTGTTCAGGCACATATTGGATATTTAGAGTGGAGACATTATTAATATTGAAGCTATTTCATTATAACGAAATAATCCGTTATCGTCTTTTTTACTTATATTAAGTTGACTATATTTTTCCGATAATAAACCTATTAGCTTTATAGTTAATTTGCAAACTAAAAATGAAATAAAAATTATTTTTTGAAGGAAAAATAAATTATAGCTATATATAAATGAAAGTAGAAATTATGAATGACTTAATTTTAATGAATAATTCTGTCTAATTCAATAATTACTTAGTATATTAAAGAAAACTAATGTTATATTATATTAAAATACTCATAATAGTTTTTAACCGAAACAACATTATTTAATATTTAAAAAAACTTTGATGATATATTATTATTGTTGAAATTAATATATATTTGTCTAAGTATAAAAACTTTTGACGACTAGTGTACCAACTACTAAAACAACATAAAATGTGTGGCGGAATATTTACTCATATATATTTCCTGAATGAAAGATTTGTCATGTAACATAAAAAAAACATATTATGTCACTTTATGTGACATTTAAATATATTAATATTGTTAGTTGGACAAGAAAAAAAGAAATAAACGAACGATAAATTATTATATTTTTTTTATTATTATTACTATTATTATTAATATTATTATTATTTTATTTATTATTATTAATTATTATATTAATTTATTATTATTATTATTATTATTATATTATTAATTATTATTATTATTATTATTATATTATTATGATTATTATTATTATAAGCTATTATTATTATTATTATCGTTATGTATTATTATTTATTTCAGATTATGTATGCTTTATTAAATTTAATCGTTTTTTGAAGTGCGATTCGTAGAACAAAGTACAACATATCTATAGGATCTATATTTTGGTAACAAGATAGTCACGGCTATTGAAACCCTGTTTGCTTGAATATACTGATTGGTGGAAGACTATTTTAAATAATTTTAAGCTTATTGTAAATTTTGAACCACAAATGCCTTCAGCTTCAAAGATGGGCAACAATTGTCTTTTCCTTTGTATTTTGTGTTAGGTTTATTGAGGATTATGTTTGTTCGTTTAGAAGATTATATTATTTCCTTGTTGTTCTTCATATTGAGTTTATTCTATGCAATGAATGAAGTCTGGTGATTGTGAGCTATCGTTTGAACTACTTAGGAATCTTCATTTTCAACTGTACAGAAGATAATAACTGGCTGTTGTGTTTGTGGATTTTTAAGAAACTTCAAATCCAAAAGATTCATCTATTGTATATGAATACAATGACAACGGCAATTACGTAACGTTAGCCGTCATTCTAGGCAAAAAGAGCAAGCGACAGTAAATGTTCAAGGGTATTTATGACTTTCTTATTCAGACTATTTAGGTTTTGATGGATCGTCCCAATATACCATATAAATAAGGGCTGTCAAATTTTATTATGAGCTTTAAAGCTGTAATAAATTTTTGAATATTTAGTTTTGGCAAGCTGAACTATTGCCACTTGTTGGTTGACATGTAATTTTTAAAACTTGTGTTAATAATTGATTTTTTATTTTAGATTGTGCATGATTGTTGGGCAAGTGATAGACTTCAGAGTTGAAGAGCAAGTAAAATTCGTTTAAAATTGGCAATACAATAACTCACCCACAAATTCATTTAATAGAAAATAATTGAATAACTAAAAAGGAAATAGCTGATTCAATAAGTAAGACCTGACGATCAACACAACCATTCTTATTCAATTACAAGATTTTAAAAAACAGAATCATTGATGGCATTTATCAATATGCTATGCGAATTTTTGTGAAAAGCTTGCTTGTCTGTTCCTGGAAGATTACGTTCATTGCGAAAACCCAAAGGAATATTGAAATGATGGATAATAAATTATTAATTATTATTTAGTTATTAATAATCATTAAGATATAATGATATATAATATTTTAATTATAATTAATATTTATAATTAATTAATATTATTAAATATATCATATATATCCTTCCAGAACCAAACATTTTCGATAAAAAGTATTTTGTATGAATATTGTCAGTTTTTCAATTCTAGTCGATTCATGTCAAAAAAATTACTAATTAATATAAAATCATAATTATAATTATAATTAATTATATAAATTTATATTTAATTATTTTGATTGAAGGCATATTTCTAAAGTAAAAACTACAGTGACATAACGTTTAGAATTTTTATTCTAAAATTTAATGGCATTAAAATAAATTTAAAAATTTTTATAAATGATTATATTTTAAATCTATACTTAATTATATAATGATAGTTTTGAAGATTGAAGCTGTCTCTTCAGATAAAATTATTTTTCACCAATAATTTAAACAAATTAAAAATTCTTTTTTATATTAAAATATTCTGCTTAATTTAATTCAATTATGCATTTCTTCAAATAATTCAAATTAATTAAAAACATTCAATAAAGACCTGGAAAGACATGTTTGGCACATTAATTTTGGATCAATCGATCAATTCATAACGCTATTAGACATAACTCGTTTCCTATAATCTTTAAGTTAATTGCAGAGCAAATTTTAAATTATTTATATTAATTATTTACCTATTAAAATTTAGAAATGACTCTTTAAATTTTAAAAGTTGTTTCAGCAATCATATAAATATAATAAATATGTTCAGTAATAAGTCTAAAACACCAATTCAATTGTGTTCTGACTTGTTTATAATATGAATGTAATGCTGTAATGCGCACATACATGGAAGATGAGCTTCAAGCGTCATCTCAGTACATAGAATTTCAGGAGGCATCACTGTCTGGGTTGGAGGTGGTTAGTAATATGCTGAAACATAATGTTACAATGTCATACAAATTATTAATATAATAATTTTAAACATTTGTGAGAAACTTTAAAGATTTATTAGGAAAGAGTTATTGTGGAAGCGGTTAATGTATTAGATCGATTGATCCAAAAAATTAATGTTCAACAGGTCTTTCTCAGGTCACTTTATTGCATGTTTTTAATTAATTTGAATTATTGAATGAAAATTGCATAATTGATTGTAAGTAGAACAGAATTTTTAAAATCATAAAAAGAATTATTAATTTGTTTAAATATTGGTGAAATATTTTTATCTGAAGATGACAGTAATCTGTCGAAACATGTTATAAAAGAATAACTAAAGAATATATTTTAAAATGGCGTTCAAAAGTTTTTATTTAAAAAATTGCAATTAATCCTTGATTTATTAAATTATATAATTAATATTTATTTCTAGAAGGAAGCATATATATCAATATTTTAACCACGATTACAAATTCATTATGTCATTTAAAAGTAAATTCGATTCAATTATTCTGTTTTTTTTTGTTTTTCTCTTTTAAAGCATAACAATGTAAACGATTTTAGTTAAAGAAATTGTTTCCAATTTTACTTTTTCAATAAAATACAATTATAAACCGTTTCAATTTAAAATTTTCTAGCAAATGTTAATTTATGCAAATTGTAGCATTATTATTTTTTACGCAAACAAATTAAAGTGAAATTAGTATTTTATTTTAACTTCTCAATTTGAATTTGCATCAAAATTAAATAGATAGGCGAATTGATTCGATTAATACTATTTTCAACAGACGGAATTCTTTGAACAATAAATATTGAAGCAATATAGGCAAATGAAAATATAGGAAAATCCGTTTGGTTAATGTGCATCTCTTTTTGGAATGAAAATATTGGAAATTTTCACATTGTTCAAGTAATTTCGCACAAATCAATTTCGTTTTTATACTTTCAATTACCAAATATAATTAGCTAATTAAAATTGAAAATAATAATTTTATAATGTACTTGTTTTTTGTTTTACTAACATTGAAGTAATAATTAATTATAATATTAATAAATAATATAATAATAATAATAATAATAATAATAATAATAATTATAATAATAATAATAATAATACTATATAATAATAAATATAATATAATAATAATCTATATAATTTACAGATATATATAATAATAATTAATAATCATAATAAAGAAAATAATCTTAGTCGCGAATGGTCCCATGCTAGTGCTTAAGTGTATTTCATATATCACCGTACCAAAAAATATATAATGATAAATAATAATCTATAATAATAATAACAATAATATATAATAATAATAATAATATGAATAATAATAATAATAAAATAATTCATCAATATATAATAAAATAATATAATAATACATAATATAATAATCATAATAATAATAAGAATTATAATAAATAAAGATTAAAATATATAAAAACATAATAATTATAATAATAATCAAATAAAGTTTATAAAATTCATTAAATATTTCCAATGTTTTAAGGCTTTTTTCGAAATGTTTTGGAAAATATAGGCGCAGCGAGCTCTTTGTACAAATTTTCAATAAAAATTAAAAAAATCAAAATTTCTTACTATTATCGTCAAGTTATCTTTAAAGGATTATTAA
>JACMZG010000115.1:9398-29857 GCA_018340805.1 Microvelia longipes | reverse complement strand
AAAATCATTTCATAACATCAAATGTTATTAAGCTACGAAACTCAAATGCGCGATAACTTATCACCTAGGTATCATGCCTCTACTTGTTCTGTGGGCCCAGAGCAATCCAAGATATAAGTATTGGCAATGTATCAGATGATTTTTAGGGGGGCCCGGGATGCTCAAATCACTCATAAAAGTTTCGAACAAAGTCAATACACACGACATACAGAAAATATCTGTCGCGAATTTAAAAAACCATATATCTTTTTGCACATTACACTTTTGCATTTTATTATTTTTCACTATAATGTGCTCCTTTACATTCCAAACAGAATGTTATACAGCGTTCACTGTTGCACTTTTGCATCTTGCACTTTAAAAAAAAATTTTTTAAAAAAATTAAAAATTGAAAAAAAAATTTTAAAAAAATTAAAAAATTAAAAAAAAAGTTTAAAAAAATTTTTTCTATTAATGAAAACAAAAAATTAAAAAAATAAAAAAAATAAAAAATTTAATTTCAAAATTATATTTATTTTTACATAAAAATTGATGTCAAATTAGATTAGTGAAATATGAATTAGCGTATTGAATTAAATATATTTTCCCCCAAAAAAACTTGATATACAGAAAGACTTTTAAAAAAATTTCGTGGATGATCAAGAGAATTATGGGTCTTAAAAAACGGAAACGGAGAAATGCAAATATGGAGGCATTCATTTTCAAATACTTTTTTGGAAGAAAAGGCTAGGGTACGGGTTAATTATGCTAATAAGCCACCTATTGTTCCTGTCTTAAAAAAACTATAAATATGATGTTTCATGTATTTTACTGCTGCGTCGCAACTGTTAAGCTGGCAGAAAAGCTAAAATAGTTGTGACAAGTGTTGCTGTGGTCAAAGTAACAGTCAAGTGGTATTTGTTATTACTGCCGATACTTGGTAGGTAACATGTTCGGTGGCTATTTGATAGTTAGTCCTTTATGCGAACATATAGGTAGTTTAAATTGTCGATCTGAATGATAATTAACAAAATTAAAATAAAAATAAATTAAATTAAATAAATTAAATAAATTAAAATTAAGATAAATTACAAATTTAAAAATAAAAAATACAAGTACATACCTGTAATTAAAATAATATAAAATATTTAAAAATATATAAGAGCTCTGAACTAAAATGAGTATGTTATTTAAAAGTTAACGAATTAAAAAAATATTAATGATATTGTTGATTTTATTAACGATAAAAGTCAACAATAAATAAAAAGAATAAATTTTATTTTTCTTTTGAAATCACAATTAAATTAAATAAAATAAAATTTAAATAACAAAGATTAATCAAAAATAAACTAAAATTTAAAATAAATCTTAATAAATAAATAACTATTAAATTTTAAAATAAAGTTAATATTACAGTAAATCAATTGTTAGTCAAAAATCAGATACGAATTAGATAGGAATATTTAGAATAAATTTAAAATTTAAATTTAAATTAAAAATTAAATAAATAAAAATTCCATTAACGAAATAAATAAAGAAGTGTAACATTACCTCTAAGAACAAAATTAAATGTCCATTAATTAAAACAAAATAAAGATGTTCTCATACACATTGGCTACTCTAATTAAGCGACCACACTATACAATTCTAGTGTGTACTTAAATAATCACAATAATAGCATTGTAATGTAATCCAACAACCACCCTCTGGCCTGAGTCATCCCACTTATGGTTGCTATGGGCAGATTATGGTTGCTCCGTGGAAACCTGACTACTTATGGTTGCTATGGGGCAGTGGTGACCCGGTGGTTACCTGCTATGGGAAAAAGTGCCCTTGTACCGTTGTATGGGCGAGCGCTCCTATCACCTACTTATAATTATTATTTAATTATTATTATAATATTATATTATTATCAATATTATTATTTATTATTATTTATTATCATTATTATTATAATTCTTTTAATATATTTACTACTCGATTGACATAAAAATTATATAAATTGTTTATGTTTTTCAACATTGGTTTGAAATCATGTCTTAGGAGAATAATATATTAAATTTTGTAATAAGCTTTCTATTGAAAGAAAGCTTAAAGCGAACATTTTAAAAAAGCTAGAAAAAATTAAAAATTGACAAAATATAATATTTCAGTAAGGTATAACTAATTTAATTAATTTAATAATTAATTAATGATGAATTTATTTATCCAGTTAATTTAAAATGTCTATAAAAAAAAATTATTAAAAAAATCTTTCATTCTCTTGCTCTCGATTTTTTCAAACAAAACAAATATCAAATAATCAATTAAAAATTCCTAACCGATTAAACAAATCAAAACTAACATCAATTTTGTTTTAGAATATCACTTCTCATAGTATTGCGCATAGCTCGTCAAAATTTTGGAAATTAAAATACAGATTATCAATAATACCACCTGTAAACTTGGTATTATTGATATCCAACACAATCAACTTTATTCGACACTCTTTCTCACTTGAGAGCAGTTTTAGCATATTATTCTTCAAGAGATTACTAAAGTAATCGAAAGAAAACTATAAGAGTTGAGTTAATTGGTGAATTTTATTGTTTTGGTTTCGTTTTTATATGCCATAATATCTCTGTGAAACGTAAAAAATATATTACAAAGAATAATGATTCTGTTTTTCAGTTGACGGTTTTTTTTAAATGATCGGTCGATGAAAATTTTCAAAAAAATGCTTCGATGTAAATTAGTTTTTTTTTCACTTGTGATAATTATTGTTCTTTGTATTTAAGTTTTTGTTCATTACTATTACAATACACAGTTTAATAAACAACCTTGGTTTTACTAATTTATTTTTACGCATAATTATTTTTAACAAAATGAAATTCTGAATTATATTATAATCTCCTGATATGTTCGTTATTATATTATCATTATTATTAATATATTATTGATTATATTGCTATTTATCATTAGTTATTTTATTATTATTATAATTCATTATTATTATTATATTATTATTATTATTTTATTCTTGATATATATTTTATACAATTTATTATTATTATTATTATTATTATTATTATATTATTTATTATTATTATTATTATATATTATTTTAGTAGTATCATTTATTATAATATTAATATTATCATTATCTTTTTAATTTTGATGTCATCATAACAAAACAATTTTCTTTTCTTTAATATTTAAAAAGAATTTATACATGTGATATAAACTTTTGGTGTAGGTAACCCGTAATAATTATAATTTAAAAACTTTATTAATATATATTCCATCGCAACAGTGAAATTATGATCATGACTGTTCTGATTGACATAGGTATTATAACAATTTTTCATAATCTGTTGGATTTATAAATGGCGAAATTATTAAATTATCATCAATCAATAATGGATAATTGAGAAGATATTTTTATTTTATGTTTTTATATTGAAGCATAGATTATAATTTGTTTCATCAACCAATTTTACTTTGAAATTAATAAAGTATTTAGTTTTAGAAATCCTAACAGTATAATAGTGATAATAAAAATAATAACAATAATAATATAATAATAAATAATAATAATAATTAATAATAATAATAATAATAATAATAATAATAATAATAATAATAAATAATAATACTAATACTATAATAATAATAATAATAATAATAATAATATAATAATAATATAATAATATAATAATAATAATATAATAATAAATAATAATAAGAATAAATAAGAATAATAATTAATAAATTATAATAATAATAATATAATAATATAATTATAATTATTAATGTTGGGTTTTCACGAGGGATGTTAGGCTCAGTTACTCGTGAAATCCCCAACGAGAAATTTGACAATGGTTTCCTAAGCCATTCTTGTAAAGGTAACCGGGACCTCATCCGTACCAGGGTGCAGTTCGCCTTACTTTCGTTGGGTTCGGGTTATGATTACTCGGTGGTGTGCGAGAGGTGTCTTTCTTGCGCTAAATGCGGCGAGGGGCTTACTCTCTATCGTGCCAATAATCAGTTCGTAAAATTACTGCGCAAATTCGTTCGAACCAGGAACATTTTATATTTAGAAAAACAAATTAATAATTAGTTAAGTACTCGGTTTATTTTACTATTCTACTTCTGTTTGCTACTCATCGTTTCACTGTATCAGTATTACCAGATTTGTCTTCTAAAATTGATTTTACAATTATGGGTATTTAACTCATCACCATTATGATATTATTCATTATTTGTCACCTTAGTGTTAGCGTTATCGTAATTTATTTCTGGGTTATAATAGATATTGCCCATATTTCTTACATGTTAATTTTAATGGTATTATTGCTGATATAGAACGTTATCATCAGAAAATTATATTTCTTCTTATTATTATTGTAGAATTATTATTAATGTTCGTTCATATGGTTATTATTACTACCATTTATTATATTGGCATCATTTTATATTTCACATTCTGTATTACGATTACCCACTATATTATTGTCATTAACATCCACTAACCTTATGATATTCCTATTCTATTATGATTATATTATTGTTGTTATGTATTATATTATTAATAGAATTCATGTCCATTATTATATTCCCATTATTATTATGAATTATTAATGATTATCATCAGTTACTATTATTAGTAATTCGTCATTTATATTATTCCTATTACTATTATGATCTATTATGCCATTATATATTACTATCTTGTACTACATTTTAAATCATATCATTACGGTTGTGTATTATTTTCATTTTTATTTATTTATATTATTATTATTATTATTATTATTATTATTATATATATTATTATTATTATTATGATTATTATTAATATTATTATGTGTTGTCATTATTATATATATTATTACTAGTATTCTTATTCATTACTATCATATTATCTATTGTTATTATCCTTATATTATCAATCGCTATTATTATTGTCACATTAGTATTACCTATATTATTATCATTATTATCATTACTTAATCTCATATTATTATTCTTTATTATACTAAGTCATGATCGGTACCGAATAAACAAAACAGAATCTTAAAACACATTTGTCTTCTTATATAAGAAACCCCAAAGATACGGACAACTAAAACATTTATTATTTTAATACAGAACTTTAACCCTGAACTTGGCTTCACATAATACTCGCTAAGAGTCAATCAGTGACGTCCCAACTGGGAAACTGGTTTCTGGTAATGGCGAGGCAGGTGGTTGGTAAAAATCACTCGATTCCCATTCATGGTGAGGAACGTTCGAGATGGTACATTGACCCTTGGCCATAAACCAGCTTTGCGATTCTATTCTTTAATTTGGTGTCCTGGCGATCGATAGGCGTTCTAAAAGTTTAATCAGCTTTTTTCGATTTGGGACCTTTTGGTTTCTCTACGAGGCGCGGGTCAATCTCTCCGTTATTTTTTGCATGCAAAGCCTTGTAGCTGATTTTAGAGTGCATTATTCCACCTATGTTGTAAACGGATCGTCGCCAACAACCGCACCGTAACTTTCTCACGCTCACGGAAGCATTCGAAATTGAGCATCTTCCCGCTACCTGAATAATTATGAATGTACCCTTCATTCTTAATAATTGATATCAATTATATTAATTTAAGCATAAAATTTCCCCCAAATCTTTGCAGCCAATGGCCCTCCTGAATGTATCTAAAAATTGGGATAATAACATCAGAAAGCAACGGAAAACCACCAATGTTGACATTTATATATAATTAAAATCGTCATTAATAAAAACATGACACCAATACATGAATAATACCTCACTGGTGGGGCATGATAACTCACCAGTTGAAACCTCAAAACCAAAGTAGGAATCCGTACCTGTACATGTGATTCGTCAAAACCTTAACAATGGATTAAGTTTTCATTTGAATGTTCGTAGGTCTGTGTGTTTAGCCCGAAGTTGAGAAGCGATAGTAGTAATCGAAATGGCAATATTAGGTTGCAAAAAATTTGATTCAAAACCGTTCAAAACTGTTCAACTTTTGTGAGTGAAATGCAACGGTATTTATACCATTGCACTGTCACTCTTCCTTCATTCCCATTGGTCCATTTCAGAAGTCTTGAATTTCTCTTGCCTTCGATGGCTATCGTGCCACCTACAACATTTTCTTTCTTCTAAATCGAGGAGTTTATCAAAACAATTATTTCCTTTTTCAGGAAAAAATAATTGCTCAATTATTTATTTTATTTTCCGAAATAATTTGCCGATTGATATACAATTGGGTCCTCTTTTTTTTCGGATATTAATTTTTGGTTTTTGTCGGTTGTACTATTTCGGGTAACAACATTATTCTTCTGACAATTATCTTGTCGATATTTGAATTTTAGGGATTTTAATTTGCCTGCAATTATTTCTGCAACTTATATCCTAATTATTATCCCTATCGATATTAAAAATTTATTATTGCTAACATTATTATTCCCAACTTATTATTCTAGATTATATTTGCATTTATTATTATTCTTATTTTATTATTATATTAAAATTTTATTCTTCGTTATTATTATTACCATTGTTCATGGTTGGTTACTGTTTCTTCATGTCTTATGGGTTTTGTGATTTATTGTTATCAATCGTTGTTTTACCCCAACATAAACAATATTAATTAATAATAATAAAACTAGTAATAATATAATCTAACTATAATATTATAATAATAATAATAATAAAATAATAAAATAATAATAATAATTAATAAATTAATATATTATAATATCTAATACTAAGTAGGTATATTAATTAATAATTATCATTTTAATTAATATAATTTAGTATAATTAAATTGTTGGAATAAGGTTAAAATACAACACTCAGAATTGATAATTAAACATATAGAGATAATCAATAAATATCACAGATAGAATTCATAGAAGGAAAGACATATTGTAACTCAACTCTATAAAAAAAATATGAATAAAATACAAATATGTATAATTAATAAACGAAATATAAAATTTAATGAAGTATAATTAAAATACAAGAATAATAATAAAAATGCAATATAATTAGAATAATAAGTTGGGATATAATGTTAGCAATAATAAATTTTAATTCGATAGGAATAATAATTTAGGATTAATAATTGCAGAAATAATTGCCGCATTAAATCCTAAAAATTCAAAAAAATCGAACAAGATAATTGTCAGAAGAATAATTGTTGTTTACCCGAAAAGGACAACGACAATTATATCGGAAAAAGGACCAATAATTTATTAATCAATCGGCAATATATTTCGGAAATAAAATAAATAATTGAGCATTATTTTTCCTTGAAAAAGGGAAATAATTGTGTTGATTAAAATCCTCGAATTTAGAAGAAAGAAAATTTGATGTGGCAGCGATAGCCAATCGAAGCAAGAGAAATTCAAAATTCGATGACCAATGGGGATGAAGGAAGGTGAAGTGCAATGGACTATAAATACCGTTGCATTTCAATCAAAAGTTGAACAGTTTTGAACGGTTTTGAACATTTTTGCAAACCATAATATTGCCATTTTCGATTACTACTATCGCTATCAACTTCGCTAAACAACACAGACTACGATATTCAAAGAAATTAATCCATTGTTAAGGTTTTGACGGATTCACATTACAAGGTACGGATTCCTACTTTGGTTTGAGTTTTTACCACTGGTAGTACATGCCCACCAGTGAGGTATATTCATGATGGTGTTCATGTTTTTATTAATTGATGATTTTTATTTATAATATAAAAATTGTCACATTGTGTGTTCGTTGATTTCTAGGTTTTATCCCAATTTTTAGATACATTCAGTGAGGGCATTGGCGAAAAGATTTGGGGGAAATTTATTGCTTAAATAATATAACTGTTTGATATTCAATTATTACGAATGAAGGTAATTTCATAATTATAGGAGCGGAAATGCAATTTTCGAAATTATCGGACCTGAGAAAGTACGGGTGCGGTTGTTTGGCGACGATCCGTTTACAAAATGTGAAATAATGACTCTTAAAATCTAAGCTACAAGGCTTTGCATTAGCAAGAAAAATAACGAAATTGACGCGCTCGTAGAGAAACAAAAGATGTCGCGAATCGAAAGGAAAAGCTGATTAACTATAGAACGCACTATCGATCGCAGGACACCAATTAAAGAGATAGAATCGACAGCTGGTTAATGGCAAGGGTCAAATGTACCATCCTGAACGTTCTCTCACAATGATGGGAAATCGAGTGATTTTTTACAACCACCTTGCCTCGCCATTTACCAGAACAGTTCCCAGTTGGGACGTCACTTGATATGATCCTGGTTAGCGGGAGTGATAAAGTGAAAAGCCAAGTCAGGTCAGGTTAAAGTTCTGTATTAAAATAAAAAATGTTTAGTTTGTCGTATCTTTGGGTTTTATATAAGGATGACAAATGGTGGTTTGAGAGTTTGTTTGTTTATCGTACCGTAACTGACTAGTATAATAAAAGTAATAATATGAGATTAATAATGATAATAATAATAATAATAATAAGGGTAATAATTTAATAGTGACAATATAATAGCGATTGATAATATGAAGATATAACAATTAAAATAATGATAGTATTGATAAGAAATACTAGGTAATAATAATATTAATAATAATGACAACAAATAATAATATTAATAAAATAACAATAAAATAATAATAAAATATAATAATAATAATATAAGAATAATAATAATAATAATAATAATAATAAAATATAATAATATAATAATTAACAAACAACCGTAATGATAGTGATTAAAATGGTAAGAACATGATAGTAAATAATAATGCATTATAGATATAATAGTAATAGGAATTATATATGACGAATTACTAATTTAGTAAATGATGGATAATAAAATTAATATCATAATTATAAGGTAATAATAATAATGATGAATGTTCTATTAATTAATAATAATAATAACAACCAATATCTAATCATAATTAGGAATAGGAATGATCATAAGGTTTAGTGATGTTAATGACATTAATGTGGTATCGTAAAAGATGTGGAATAAATTAAAATGTGCCAATTAATAATATATAAATGGTTTAGTAATAATAACCATAATGATACGAGACATAAATTAATATTTTACAAATAATAATAAAAGAATAATAATTCTGATGATAACGTTCATAATCAGCCAATTACCATTAAAAATTAAACATAAGAAATAATGGCAATATCATATGTATAATCAGAAATAATTACGGATAACGATAACAAAGGTTGACAATAAATGAAATAAATAACATTATGTGATGAAGGTTAATACCCATAATTGTGTAAAATCAATTTAGCAAAAGACAAATCTGGTATTATGTCTAAGTGAAACGATGAGTAGCAACGAAGAGGAATAGTAAAATAAACCGAGTACTTAACTAATTATTAATGTTGTTTTTCTAATATAATGATTCCTTGGTTCGACGAATTTGCACAGTAATTTTACGACTGTTATTATTGGCACGATAGAAGAGTAAAGCCCCTCGCCGCATATTAGCGTCAAAGAAAGACACCTCTCGCACACCCGAGTATCATACCCGAACCCAAACGAAAGTAAGGCGAACTGCACCCTGGTACGGATGAGGGTCACCGGTTACCTTACGAAGAATGGCTTAGGAAACCATTGTCAAATATTCTCGTTGGGGATTACGAGTAACTTGAGCCATAACATCCCTCGTTGAAAACCAACATTATTATTATTATTATTATTATTATTATTATTATTATTATAATTTTTATTATTATTATTTCTTTTATTCTTATTATGATTATTATTAGTATTATTATTATATATTATTATATATTATTATATTTATTATTATTATTATTATTATTATTATAGTATTATTATTATTAATTATTATTATATTATTTATATTATTATTATTATTATTATTATTATTATTATTATTATTATTATTATTGTTATTATATTATTATTATCACTATTATACTGTTAGGAATTCATTTAAAACTAAATACATGTTATAATTCAAAGTAAAATTGGTGATGAAACAATTATAATCTATAGCTTCAATATTTAAAAAAAAGCATAAAAAATTAAAAATATCTTCTAAATTATTTCATATATTGATTGATGATAATTTAATATTTTCGCACATTTATAATCCAACAGATTATGAAAAAAATTGTTTATAATACCCTCATTGTCAATCAAAACCATCATGATCATATTTTTCACTGTTTGAGATGGGAATATATATTAATAAAAGTTTTTAAATTTAATTATTACGGTTTACCACAAAAAGTTTAATCCATGTAATAATCTTTTTAAATATTAAAGAAAAAGGAAAATTGTTGTTATGAATACATCAAAATTTACAAAGATTAAAGATTAATATTTAATATTAATAATAATAATTATATACTAATAATAATAATTATAAAATAATAATATAATATAATAATATAATTAATATAATAATTAATAATAATAATATGATTAAGAATAATAATAATACTTTAATAATAATAATATAATAATTAATAATAATAATAATAATTATTAATAATAAAATAATACTAATGATAATAACAATAATAATATATAATGATTAATAATTAATATATAATAATAATAACGAACCATATTCAAGGAAGGATTGATAATATTATTTCAGGAATTTTCATTTGTTAAAAAATTAATTATTCTAAAAATTATTATTAAAACCAGGGTTGTTATTAACTGTTGTTTGTCTTAGTAATGAAAAAAATAAAACTTAATACAAAGAAAAATAATTTTCACAGTGAAAAAAAAAACTAATTACATCGAAGCATTTTTTTTGGAAATTTTCATCGACCGATCATTGAAAAAAAAACGAACATGAAGAAACAGAATCATTATGTTCTTTGTAATATATGTTTTACGTTCACAGAATCATTATGGCATATAAAAACGAAAAAACCAAAACAATTAAAATCACCAATTAACTCCAACTCTTATAGGTTCTTTCGATTACTTTAGTAATCTCTTGAGAATAATAATGCTAAAACTGCTCTCATGAGGAAAAAGAAGGTCGAAATAAAGTTGTTGTGTTGGATATCAATAGATTACCAGTTTGACAGGTGGTATTATTGAATTGAATCTTGAATTTTAATTCAAAATTTTTGACAGCTATGCGCATACTATGAGAAGTGTATTCTAAAACAGAAATTGATGTTTAGTTTTGATTGTTTGAATCGAGTTAGGGGAATTTTAATGATTATTTGATATTATGTTTTGCTTGAAAAAATCGAGAGAAAAGAGAATAGAGAAATTTTTTTAAATTTTTTATAACATTTGTTTAAATTATTAAATGGATTAAATAAATTAATCCAATTAATTAATTTAATTAATTAATTAAGTTATACTTATGAAATTATTATGATTTTGTCAATTAAATAATTTTTAGTCTTTTAAATGTTCGCTTTAGCTGTTCATCAACTAGAAGATTATACAAAATTTATAATTATTTCTCCCTAAGAAATGATTTAAACCAATTTAGAAAAAATAAAATTTAATATTTTTTGTCATCATAGTAAATATATTAAAAGAATTATAATATATATAATAAATAATAATAATAATAATAATAATTAATAATAATAATAATTATAATAATTAATTATAATTAATAATTATAAGTATGTGGATAGGAGCGCATCGCCCCATAGCAACGGTAAACATGGGCAACTATTTTTTCCCATAGCAACGGTAACCAGGTTCACCCACTGCCCCCATAGCAACCATAAGTAGGTCAGGTTTCCACAGGCAAACCATAATCTGCCCAAGACCATAAGTAGGTCCAAGGTTGTTTCATAGAACTTTATGTTTAATTAATAGAACCTTTTTTTTGTTTTAATAATGTATCTTATTTGTTTAATTAATGGAACATTTATTTGTTTTAATTAATGTAATCTTTTATTTTTTTTAATTTTTTTATTTTAATTTAATTTTAATTTAATTTAATTTTAATTAATTTCATATTTAATTTAAATTTATTTTAATTTATTAATGTAATTATTTTAATTAATTTATGTTATTTTTAGTTTATTTTATAATTTTGTTTTATTTTATTAATTTAATTTAACTTGATTTTAAATAAATTTATTTTTATTTAATTTATTTTTATTTAATTAATTTATTTTAATTTATTTTAGTTAATTTAATTTAATTTAATTTATTTTATTTAATTTATTTTATTTAATTTATTTTAATTTAATTTAATTTAATTTATTTTTATTTTAATTTGTTAATTATCATTAGATAGACAATTTAAAACTACCTATATGTCGCAAAAGGACTACTATCAAATTAGCCACCTGAAACATGTTACCTACCAAGTATCGGCAGTAATAACAAATACCACTTGACTGTTACTTGAACAGCAACACTTGTACAACTATTTTAGCTTTCTGCCAGCTTAACAGTTGCGACGCAGCAGTAAAAAACATGAAAATACATCATTATTTATAGTTTTTAGACCAGGACAATAGGGTGCTTAATAGCAAATTACCGTAACCCTACCTTTTCTTTCCAAAAAGTATTTGAAATGATGCCTCCATATTTGCATTTCTCGTTTCCGTTTTTTAAAGACCCATAACTCTTGATCATCCACGAAATTTTTTTAAAAGTCTTTCCGTATATCAAGTTGGAATATATTTAATTCAATACGCTAAATTCATTTCACTAATCTAATTTGACATCAAAATTTTTATGTAAAATAAATATAATTTGAAATTAAATTTTATTTTTTTTTATTTTTATTTTTTTGTTTTTTTAATTAATAGAAAAATTTTTAAACTTTTTTTTAATTTTTTAATTTTAAATTTTTTAATTTTTTAAATTTTTAAAATTTTTTTTTAAAGTGCAAGATGCAAAAGTGCAAAGTGAAACGTGTATAACATTTGTTTGGAATGTAGGATGCACATTATAGTGAAAAAATAAAAGTGCAAAAGTGTAAAATGCAAAAAAGATATATTGGTTTTTTTAAATTCGCGACAGATATTTTCTGTATGTGTGTGTATTGACTTTTTTCGAAACTTTTATGAGTGATTTGAGCTGGCCCTAAAATCAAATCTATACATTGCCAAAGGTACTTATATGCTTGGATTGCTCTGGGCCCCACAGAACAGGTAAGAGCGCATGATACTAGGTGATGAGTTATCGCGCATTTGAGTTTGTAGCTAATAACATTGATGTTATGAATGGATTTTGATGGGAATAAGTTTGTATGATAGAGGCAGATAGGAAAGAGGATGAAAAAGATACTCAAAGCGGATAGATGAATTATTGATTTTTTAAATCGATAATAGTCAAGCTAGATTGTAAGTAGTATATCTTTGTCAAAAATAATCTCTTTGGAGCCATTATTAATTTAAAAGAAAGAATACAATATGGGGAATTCAGATAAGATATGATTTATATTTCCGATGTTTGACTGAAAAAGATATGAATTTTTAAAAAAAGTGGTGTTATGCGCTCAAAGTGAGGGTAATGCGCCAAAGTGGTGTGTTGTGATGTATAAAGTATATGATGCATATACTATGTGTGTATGATGGGAAATTAAATACTATGAGTGTGTATGTGTGTGGATGAAGTCCTGTGTGTATAAGGGATGCATATGAGTTGCATCCGAGTTGCCAACATGTTGCAAATCACTGAAAATCACTAAAAATACATAAAAATGGTATCTATGGCAACCAAATCATCAGGTGGGAAAGATGAGGTTTGATCCCCATATGAATAAAAAGTATCCATGACAACCAGAAAGATGATTACGTGTTTCTATGCAAGTGATGACGTCACACAGCCGCCATCTTGCATCCCACTGCACCCGAGTTGCATCCCCACTGTATCCGACTTGCATCCCTGCATACATGAAACTTGCATATATGATGCATTTCCGTTGCAGGATCCCTCTGTGGTCCAAAGTCATGGTCAGTTTATACATATCAAGGTTAGGATCAAGGTGTGGATTATGTAAAGTATGTATGCTGTTTGCCGTCATGATTTTTAACACTATTTACAACACATTAAACACATATTTTTACTGCATAGGTATATTTTCTATATAAATGTGAATATTTTTTAAAAGATTAATGACTATACTTGTTGTGATTTATTAAATGAAAAGGTTCTCCATTGTAAATTAATGCCACTGTTGGTTTTTCTGTAGTATTGTAATTACTTTATTAGATTTATTACATGTATTGAGTTGAAAAATTTCCATAACTTCTTAGTAAATTTATGAAAATTTTTCATGTACTTCTATTAAATCTTTATCATATTTCCATAACATCTGGTAAATTCTTATAATATTTTTTAGACTTCTGGTAAATATTTAGTAATTCTTATGATTTCTATTGAATCTTTATAATATTTCCTTGACATATATGCAATTTGTAAATTTCTTTGTGACATGGTTGTATTTTTGCTAAATTTACATGACATGGTTTGCAATTTTTTATAAATTTACATGACATCTATTAATTTGTCAAGCAATTTTCATGATTTCTAGTAAATCTTTATAATATTTCATGCATATGTATGTAATTAAGCGTATTAGACATTTTATATGTAATTTAATAACTCAAATAGTATATATATGTTCGTATTCGTATTTAATAGCTATATTATATGTATTTAATGAAACTATATGATTTTGTGTTATGTATTTATTAAATCTTATAGATATATTAATAACTCTACAGGGTTTGTATGTATTTAATGATTCTCTATGACATATTATATGTAATTTAGTAACTCTATAGTGTACTTTATATGTTTTTTTTGTGTATATTTAAATGACTCTATAAAGTTTATGTGTGTGTATTTTAATTACTATATGGTTTTGTGTGTGTGTATATATATATTAACCATATAAAATGATATGGTATATATATAAACCATTATAAACCATATAATTGCACTATATATACCATATAGATTTATATAAAAGATTATAAACTTATAAAAATTCTATATAAAAAAACCCAAAAACCATATAAAACATAATAAGACTATATAAAAATTATATAAAAAACCAATAGATAGCCTATAATCTCGATAAAACCCTATAAATCTTCATAAAATTATATTTTAACCCCATAGAGGAATCCTATAGACACCCGGTAGACTTCGTATAAAGCTGTAGAAACTCCATATAATACATGAAAAACCTATATAAAAAAAAAAATAATATATGAAATACTCTCTTTGTTTACTTAATTCATTGTGAATTTATGTTTCAATATATGTGTATATTAATTCATTAAATAAGGAAATTAGTCCATTATGTATGTAAAAGTTATTTATATGCGTGTCTATGTTCAATATCTGTGCTGTGTGTGTACGTATAAGACATTATGGACACCTGATATAATTACCATATAAACAATATATAAAACTCTTTAGAAATAATACAAGACTTTATGAAACTCAATAGACCACATAAAGTGTATATGAAAACCAATAATAACATATAAACACCATATAAAACTCTATAGTTACCCTGTAAAACTATTAAGTTACGCTGTAAAACATCAATCTGGGTGGAAAGAACAATTTTTGATTGCGGTTTCAAGAAACCATTGAAAATATAGTATTCGATGCCATTATAAATTTTATTATCCATCAAAAATGGTATTGAACTATCGAGCTGGAATGAAGCCAATAGTGGTACTTGCATTTTAAATATTACAACTGGAGAACCTTTTACAATTTTTAATAAAAATCACACAATATAGTCATTAATCTTTTAAAAAATATTCACATTTATAAAGAAAAATTATACCCTATGCAGTAAAAATATGTGTTTATGTGTTGCTAAATAGTGTTAAACATCATGACGGCAAACAGACATACTGACTTTACTACCCACACCTTGATCCTAACCTTGATATGTATAACTGACCATGGACTTTGACCACAGAGGGATTCCTGAACAGAAATGCATCATATATGCAAGTTTCGTGTATGCAGGGATGCAAGTCGGATACAGTGGGGATGAACTCGGGTTGCAGTGTGGATGCCAAGATGGCGGCTGTTGACGTCATCACTTGTGTCATAAGAAACACGTAATATCTTTCTGGTGTCGCATGGATACCTTTTTATTCATATGGTGGTGATCAACCCTCAGTGCTTCACCCCACCTGATGATTTTCGGTTGCCATAGATACATTATTTATGTATTTTAGTGATTTTTCAGTGATTTTGCAACATGTTGGGAATCGCGATTGCAACTCATATGGCATCCCGATATACACACAGACTTCATCCACACACATACAACACTTCATAGTATTTAATTTTACCATCATACACACATAAGTATAGATATATACTTTATACATCACAACACACATTGGGCGCATTACCTCACTTTGAGCGCATAACCACCACTTTTTAAAAAATTCATTATCTTTTCAGTTCAAACATCAGGAAAAATATAAATCATATCTTAATCTGAATTCCCCCATATGTATATATACTTTCTTTAAATTATAATGGCTCCAAAGAGATGATTTTGACAAAATATACTAATACAATCTTGCTTGACTATTACGATTTTAAAAATCAATAATTCACTATCGCTTGAGTATCCTTTTTCATCCTCTTTCTCTATTCTGCCTCTATCATACAAACTATCCCTCAAAATCCATATAACATCAAATTTTATTAAGCTTACAAACTCAAATGCGCGATAATCATCACCTAGGTATCATGCGCTCACTGTTCTTGGTGGGGCCCAGAGCAATCCAAGATATAGTACCTTTAGGCAATGTATAGATTGATTTTTTAGGGCCAGCTCAAAATCACTCATAAAAGTTTCGAAAAAAGTCAATTAGACCACACACCATACAGAAAATAGTCTGCTCGCCGATTATAAAAAAACCAATATATCTTTTTGCACATTACACTTTGCACTTTTATTTTTTCGACTATAATGTGCATTCCTTACATTTCCAAACAAATGTTATACACGTTTTCACTTTGCACTTTTTGCATCTTGCACTTTAAAAAAAAATTGTAAAATTAAAAAAATTAAAAAAAATTTAAAAAATTAAAAAAATTAAAAAAAAGTTTTAAAAAAATTTTTTCTATAATTAAAACAAAAAAAATTAAAAAATAAAAAAAAATTAAAAAATTTAATTTCAAATATATATTTATTTTACATAAAAAATTTGATGTCAAATTAGATTAAGGGGAAATGAATTTAGCGTATTGAATTAAATATATTCCAACATTGATATACGGAAAGACTTTAAAAAAAAATTTCGTGGATGATCAAGAGTTTATGGGGCTTTAAAAAACGGGAAACGAGAAATGCAAATATGGAGGCATCATTTCAAATACTTTTTTGGAAAGAAAAGGTAGGGGTTACGGGTAATTATGCTAATAAGCACCCTTTTGTTCCTGGTTCTAAAAAACAATAAATAATGATGTTATTTTTCATGTTATTTTTATGCTGCCCGTCGCAACTGTTAAGCTGGCAGAAAGCATAGAATAGTTGTACAAGTGGTTGCTGTGGTCAAGTAACAGTCTAGTGTATTGTTATTATACTGCCGATAACTGGTAGGAACATGTTTCAGGTGGCTATTTGATAGTAGTCCTTTTTAGTGAGAACATATAGGTAGTTTTAAATTGTCTATCTAATGATAATAACAAAAATTAAAAAAAAATAAATTAAATTAAATTAAATTAAAATAATTAAATTTAAATAAATTAAATTAAAATAAATAAATTAAAATAAATTAAATTAAAATATATTAAATTAAAATAGAATTAAATTAAATAAAAAATTAAATAAAAAAATAAATTTAATTAAAATCATTTAAATAAATTAAATAAAATAAAACCAAAAATTAAATAAATAAAACTAAAATAAAATAAATTAAATTAAAATAATTAAATTAAAATAAATTTAAATAAATCATCATTAAATAATTGAAATAATAATAAATTTAAATGTACAACATAAATTAAATTAAAATCAAATAAAATTAAAATAAATAAAGATTACATTAATTAAAACAATAAATGTTCCATTAATTAAAAACAAATAAAGATATACATTAATAAACAAAAAAAAGTGTCTATTAATTAAACAAATATAAGGTGTCTATTGGAAACAAACCTTGACCTATTATGGTTGCTATTGGGGCGAATTATGGTTGCTGTGGAAACCTTGACTTACTTGGGTTTTGGGCCATCATATGGGCAGTGGTGACCCTTAATGCGTTACCGTTTGCTATGGGAAAAAAGTGCCCGATGTTACCGTTGCTATGGGCGGATTGCGCTCCTGATCACCTACTATATAATAAATAATAATAATAATTTAATTATTAATAATAATTAATATAATAATTATAATAATAATTATAATAATTAAATAATAATAATAGTAATAATAATAAAATAATATAATAATAATAATAATAATAATAAATAATAATAATAATAATAATAATACATAATAATAAATAATATAATAATAGTCATATACATATACATATACATTATACATATCTACAAATAATAATAATGTATTATTATATAAATCCGAATCTGAAATATGTGTCACATTAAAATTTAAATTTTCATAAGCAGACAGAATTCAATTATGAAAAAATGGCAAATCATTTATTACTGTTTACTAACAAAAAAATTATTTTTATTTAATTTATTCAAATAGCATTTTAATTTTCATGTAAACGAGAAAGAATAAGTATTTTTTTTAAAAGAAAATAATGTGTGTTGGATATATTATTTTAACAGAATTATTTAAATATATTTATGCCATTATAATTTTAAATAAAAAATAAATAAAGATGAGCATTTAAGAAAATAATATTATATTTCCAGTAAAGAAAAAAAACAGTTATTTTATAATAAAACATAAACAAATATAATGGAATAAAATAGTATATTACAAAGGTTTCGTAATCTATTAATGCTAATAATACTCAGACCAATAACAGGTTAATCTACACCTTTTTCAAAATTCTAGACAGGTATACTAGTAAAAAAAACAATTGACATATTTTACATAACGCATTTTTCACTTGTGGAAATTAAAGAAAATTTAGTTTAAAATTAACTGTGCACCATCACGTAAATTCAAATTACTTTCGATGATATTTTAAACTTAACTTTGACATCCTAAACCATCATTATGTTTACTATCAATCTTACGTTTACTGATTGAATTTTATATCCTTTTGTCTTCATGATAATCCTTTAAGAAATAGAAACGATTTTTAAGTTATTTATTTAGTTATTTATGACAAAGGTTAAAAATTATAAATGAAAATGACTTTATATTAATAAATTTAATTAATAAAAACTATTATAATAATAATTAATAGTGTTTATTAATATTTTTATGTTATTAATTATAGGTAATGGTATTTATGTTGTATTTGATTTGGTTTATGTTTTGATAATATCTTTGTAATCTTCACGGTACTATGTAGTTACCGTACTAATGGAACTAAAAGTTTAGTTGTTGTAATTAATTATGTAATCCTCAACAAATCGAATTTATTAAAATAAAAATATTCAAAAAGGGTTGAAATAGTTATTTAAATAATAAATAGAAAATCTGAAACGAGTACATGTGTAGTTTATCAACAATTACTAACATAAAAGAGCTTAACGGAATACAAGTATGAATGGGTTAAGTACAACAGAAAAAAAACTAACGTTTCCTTTAAAAGCAATAGACCAGAAATTGTTAAATTTGATTCAATATGAAAAGATAAAAAAAACTAAACAGGCGTAAACTTTTAAATACACTCAATGTTAGAATTAATAGATTAAAAGTATACAGTCAATATATTCAAAACTATTAATGAAGATCCAGAAGCAGTACGATCAGTCAAATGTTGATAATTTGGCTACGGACGAAATACCAAAAAATAATTGCAGATTATGATATAAAAATATTTTTATTTTAATTAGAGAAGTTGTTTATTAATAAACACGAGTCTCTGAAGGAATTAATTTTGTTAATGGAGTACATTGCCTTAAAAAGACTTTACAGTGCTTCTTTGCACAAATTAACTGTTGAGAAAAAAAGGCATGTTATTTATTGGAAAATATTTAGGGCCAAGATGCTTCAAAATCATAAATTAGAATATGTACATTACCACTCTAATAAAAAACATGAATTAAAAATGCACATTCTGATAAGAAATGATGAAATTTGAACTTTTAAATTAAGAATTACAAAAAAGAAAAAGTTTACTTTTAGTCAAAGATTTCCTACACACCTGATATTATTGAATTGTATACAAATATTAAAACTTATATTTTGTCTCAAATAATATACAGTGTTCTGCAAAAAAACTATGAAAGCAGAAATTAAACAATTTTTGTTAAGCAGATCATTTTCCAATATAACGTACTCAACGTAATCTCTCGGATGGTAGCTTCGTGCCACTGACCTTTCGATC
>JACMZG010001159.1:0-12038 GCA_018340805.1 Microvelia longipes | reverse complement strand
TAAAAAATGAGAAAAATGTGCGATTGCCGGGAGTCGAACCCGGATCGAATGCTTGGAAGGCATCCATGCTGACCGTTACACCACAATCGCTCGAATTAAATTCATTTTATAGAAAAGATAAATAATCTAATTATTATATTGTCATATAGAATTTTATATGTTACTTTCATTTTATTTCCTACAAAAATTATCCCAAATACATTTAATAACAACACAACACAACAACAACACACATTAACTAGATTTCTTATTATTATAATAAACTTTACTTTCACTTTGCACAAAATCATTTTCTTGGAAATTATTTTCAATCAAAATTCAAATTGAATTCATTAGCAAAAATGATTGCATCTCGATTTTGATTGTTGCTAATGTTGTTTTGGTTGTTTCTTAGTGTAGTTTTGATTTTTAAAAAATGAGAAAAAATGTGCGATTGCCGGGAGTCGAACCCGGATCGAATGCTTGGAAGGCATCCATGCTGACCGTTACACCACAATCGCTCGAATTAAATTCATTTTATAGAAAAGATAAATAATCTAATTATTATATTGTCATATAGAATTTTTATATGTTACTTTCATTTTATTTCCTACAAAAATTATCCCAAATACATTTAATAACAACACAACACAACAAAAAACACACATTAACTAGATTTCTTATTATTATAATAAACTTTACTTTCACTTTGCACAAAATCATTTTCTTGGAAATTATTTTCAATCAAAATTCAAATTGAATTCATTAGCAAAAATGATTGCATCTCGATTTTGATTGTTGCTAATGTTGTTTTGGTTGTTTCTTAGTGTAGTTTTGATTTTTAAAAAATGAGAAAAAATGTGCGATTGCCGGGAGTCGAACCCGGATCGAATGCTTGGAAGGCATCCATGCTGACCGTTACACCACAATCGCTCGAATTAAATTCATTTTATAGAAAAGATAAATAATCTAATTATTATATTGTCATATAGAATTTTTATATGTTACTTTCATTTTATTTCCTACAAAAATTATCCCAAATACATTTAATAACAACACAACACAACAACAACACACATTAACTAGATTTCTTATTATTATAATAAACTTTACTTTCACTTTGCACAAAATCATTTTCTTGGAAATTATTTTCAATCAAAATTCAAATTGAATTCATTAGCAAAAATGATTGCATCTCGATTTTGATTGTTGCTAATGTTGTTTTGGTTGTTTCTTAGTGTAGTTTTGATTTTTAAAAAATGAGAAAAAATGTGCGATTGCCGGGAGTCGAACCCGGATCGAATGCTTGGAAGGCATCCATGCTGACCGTTACACCACAATCGCTCGAATTAAATTCATTTTATAGAAAAGATAAATAATCTAATTATTATATTGTCATATAGAATTTTTATATGTTACTTTCATTTTATTTCCTACAAAAATTATCCCAAATACATTTAATAACAAACAACAACAACAAACACACATTAACTAGATTTCTTATTATTATAATAAACTTTACTTTCACTTTGCACAAAATCATTTTCTTGGAAATTATTTCAATCAAAATTCAAATTGAATTCATTAGCAAAAATGATTGCATCTCGATTTTGATTGTTGCTAATGTTGTTTTGGTTGTTTCTTAGTGTAGTTTTGATTTTTAAAAAATGAGAAAAAATGTGCGATTGCCGGGAGTCGAACCCGGATCGAATGCTTGGAAGGCATCCATGCTGACCGTTACACCACAATCGCTCGAATTAAATTCATTTTATAGAAAAGATAAATAATCTAATTATTATATTGTCATATAGAATTTTTATATGTTACTTTCATTTTATTTCCTACAAAAATTATCCCAAATACATTTAATAACAACACAACACAACAACAACACACATTAACTAGATTTCTTATTATTATAATAAACTTTACTTTCACTTTGCACAAAATCATTTTCTTGGAAATTATTTTCAATCAAAATTCAAATTGAATTCATTAGCAAAAATGATTGCATCTCGATTTTGATTGTTGCTAATGTTGTTTGGTTGTTTCTTAGTGTAGTTTTGATTTTTAAAAAATGAGAAAAAATGTGCGATTGCCGGGAGTCGAACCCGGATCGAATGCTTGGAAGGCATCCATGCTGACCGTTACACCACAATCGCTCGAATTAAATTCATTTTATAGAAAAGATAAATAATCTAATTATTATATTGTCATATAGAATTTTTATATGTTACTTTCATTTTATTTCCTACAAAAATTATCCCAAATACATTTAATAACAACACAACACAACAACAACACACATTAACTAGATTTCTTATTATTATAATAAACTTTACTTTCACTTTGCACAAAATCATTTTTCTTGGAAATTTTTTCAATCAAAATTCAAATTGAATTCATTAGCAAAAATGATTGCATCTCGATTTTGATTGTTGCTAATGTTGTTTTGGTTGTTTCTTAGTGTAGTTTTGATTTTTAAAAAATGAGAAAAAATGTGCGATTGCCGGGAGTCGAACCCGGATCGAATGCTTGGAAGGCATCCATGCTGACCGTTACACCACAATCGCTCGAATTAAATTCATTTTATAGAAAAGATAAATAATCTAATTATTATATTGTCATATAGAATTTTTATATGTTACTTTCATTTTATTTCCTACAAAAATTATCCCAAATACATTTAATAACAACACAACACAACAACAACACACATTAACTAGATTTCTTATTATTATAATAAACTTTACTTTCACTTTGCACAAAATCATTTTCTTGGAAATTATTTTCAATCAAAATTCAAATTGAATTCATTAGCAAAAATGATTGCATCTCGATTTTGATTGTTGCTAATGTTGTTTTGGTTGTTTCTTAGTGTAGTTTTGATTTTTAAAAAATGAGAAAAAATGTGCGATTGCCGGGAGTCGAACCCGGATCGAATGCTTGGAAGGCATCCATGCTGACCGTTACACCACAATCGCTCGAATTAAATTCATTTTATAGAAAAGATAAAAATCTAATTATTATATTGTCATATAGAATTTTTATATGTTACTTTCATTTTATTTCCTACAAAAATTATCCCAAATACATTTAATAACAACACAACACAACAACAACACACATTAACTAGATTTCTTATTATTATAATAAACTTTACTTTCACTTTGCACAAAATCATTTTCTTGGAAATTATTTTCAATCAAAATTCAAATTGAATTCATTAGCAAAAATGATTGCATCTCGATTTTGATTGTTGCTAATGTTGTTTTGGTTGTTTCTTAGTGTAGTTTTGATTTTTAAAAAATGAGAAAAAATGTGCGATTGCCGGGAGTCGAACCCGGATCGAATGCTTGGAAGGCATCCATGCTGACCGTTACACCACAATCGCTCGAATTAAATTCATTTTATAGAAAAGATAAATAATCTAATTATTATATTGTCATATAGAATTTTTATATGTTACTTTCATTTTATTTCCTACAAAAATTATCCCAAATACATTTAATAACAACACAACACAACAACAACACACATTAACTAGATTCTTATTATTATAATAAACTTTACTTTCACTTTGCACAAAATCATTTTCTTGGAAATTATTTTCAATCAAAATTCAAATTGAATTCATTAGCAAAATGATTGCATCTCGATTTTGATTTTGCTAATGTTGTTTTGGTTGTTTCTTAGTGTAGTTTTGATTTTTAAAAAATGAGAAAAAATGTGCGATTGCCGGGAGTCGAACCCGGATCGAATGCTTGGAAGGCATCCATGCTGACCGTTACACCACAATCGCTCGAATTAAATTCATTTTATAGAAAAGATAAATAATCTAATTATTATATTGTCATATAGAATTTTTATATGTTACTTTCATTTTATTTCCTACAAAAATTATCCCAAATACATTTAATAACAACACAACACAACAAAAACACACATTAACTAGATTTCTTATTATTATAATAAACTTTACTTTCACTTTGCACAAAATCATTTTCTTGGAAATTATTTTCAATCAAAATTCAAAATTGAATTCATTAGCAAAAATGATTGCATCTCGATTTTGATTGTTGCTAATGTTGTTTTGGTTTGTTTCTTAGTGTAGTTTTGATTTTTAAAAAATGAGAAAAAATGTGCGATTGCCGGGAGTCGAACCCGGATCGAATGCTTGGAAGGCATCCATGCTGACCGTTACACCACAATCGCTCGAATTAAATTCATTTTATAGAAAAGATAAATAATCTAATTATATATTGTCATATAGAATTTTTATATGTTACTTTCATTTTATTTCCTACAAAAATTATCCCAAATACATTTAATAACAACACAACACAACAACAACACACATTAACTAGATTTCTTATTATTATAATAAACTTTACTTTCACTTTGCACAAAATCATTTTCTTGGAAATTATTTTCAATCAAAATTCAAATTGAATTCATTAGCAAAAATGATTGCATCTCGATTTTGATTGTTGCTAATGTTGTTTTGGTTGTTTCTTAGTGTAGTTTTGATTTTTAAAAAATGAGAAAAAATGTGCGATTGCCGGGAGTCGAACCCGGATCGAATGCTTGGAAGGCATCCATGCTGACCGTTACACCACAATCGCTCGAATTAAATTCATTTTATAGAAAAGATAAATAATCTAATTATTATATTGTCATATAGAATTTTTATATGTTACTTTCATTTTATTTCCTACAAAAATTATCCCAAATACATTTAATAACAACACAACACAACAACAACACACATTAACTAGATTTCTTATTATTATAATAAACTTTACTTTCACTTTGCACAAAATCATTTTCTTGGAAATTATTTTCAATCAAAATTCAAATTGAATTCATTAGCAAAAATGATTGCATCTCGATTTTGATTGTTGCTAATGTTGTTTTGGTTGTTTCTTAGTGTAGTTTTGATTTTTAAAAAATGAGAAAAAATGTGCGATTGCCGGGAGTCGAACCCGGATCGAATGCTTGGAAGGCATCCATGCTGACCGTTACACCACAATCGCTCGAATTAAATTCATTTTATAGAAAAGATAAATAATCTAATTATTATATTGTCATATAGAATTTTTATATGTTACTTTCATTTTATTTCCTACAAAAATTATCCCAAATACATTTAATAACAACACAACACAACAACAACACACATTAACTAGATTTCTTATTATTATAATAAACTTTACTTTCACTTTGCACAAAATCATTTTCTTGGAAATTATTTTCAATCAAAATTCAAATTGAATTCATTAGCAAAAATGATTGCATCTCGATTTTGATTGTTGCTAATGTTGTTTTGGTTGTTTCTTAGTGTAGTTTTGATTTTTTTAAAAAATGAGAAAAAATGTGCGATTGCCGGGAGTCGAACCCGGATCGAATGCTTGGAAGGCATCCATGCTGACCGTTACACCACAATCGCTCGAATTAAATTCATTTTATAGAAAAGATAAATAATCTAATTATTATATTTGTCATATAGAATTTTTATATGTTACTTTCATTTTATTTCCTACAAAAATTATCCCAAATACATTTAATAACAACACAACACAACAACAACACACATTAACTAGATTTCTTATTATTATAATAAACTTTACTTTCACTTTGCACAAAATCATTTTCTTGGAAATTATTTTCAATCAAAATTCAAATTGAATTCATTAGCAAAAATGATTGCATCTCGATTTTGATTGTTGCTAATGTTGTTTTGGTTGTTTCTTAGTGTAGTTTTGATTTTTAAAAAATGAGAAAAAATGTGCGATTGCCGGGAGTCGAACCCGGATCGAATGCTTGGAAGGCATCCATGCTGACCGTTACACCACAATCGCTCGAATTAAATTCATTTTATAGAAAAGATAAATAATCTAATTATTATATTGTCATATAGAATTTTTATATGTTACTTTCATTTTATTTCCTACAAAAATTATCCCAAATACATTTAATAACAACACAACACAACAACAACACACATTAACTAGATTTCTTATTATTATAATAAACTTTACTTTCACTTTGCACAAAATCATTTTCTTGGAAATTATTTTCAATCAAAATTCAAATTGAATTCATTAGCAAAAATGATTGCATCTCGATTTTGATTGTTGCTAATGTTGTTTTGGTTGTTTCTTAGTGTAGTTTTGATTTTTAAAAAATGAGAAAAATGTGCGATTGCCGGGAGTCGAACCCGGATCGAATGCTTGGAAGGCATCCATGCTGACCGTTACACCACAATCGCTCGAATTAAATTCATTTTATAGAAAAGATAATAATCTAATTATTATATTGTCATATAGAATTTTTATATGTTACTTTCATTTTATTTCCTACAAAAATTATCCCAAATACATTTAATAACAACACAACACAACAACAACACACATTAACTAGATTTCTTATTATTATAATAAACTTTACTTTCACTTTGCACAAAATCATTTTCTTGGAAATTATTTTCAATCAAAATTCAAATTGAATTCATTAGCAAAAATGATTGCATCTCGATTTTGATTGTTGCTAATGTTGTTTTGGTTGTTTCTTAGTGTAGTTTTGATTTTTAAAAAATGAGAAAAAATGTGCGATTGCCGGGAGTCGAACCCGGATCGAATGCTTGGAAGGCATCCATGCTGACCGTTACACCACAATCGCTCGAATTAAATTCATTTTATAGAAAAGATAAATAATCTAATTATTATATTGTCATATAGAATTTTTATATGTTACTTTCATTTTATTTCCTACAAAAATTATCCCAAATACATTTAATAACAACACAACACAACAACAACACACATTAACTAGATTTCTTATTATTATAATAAACTTTACTTTCACTTTGCACAAAATCATTTTCTTGGAAATTATTTTCAATCAAAATTCAAATTGAATTCATTAGCAAAAATGATTGCATCTCGATTTTGATTGTTGCTAATGTTGTTTTGGTTGTTTCTTAGTGTAGTTTTGATTTTTAAAAAATGAGAAAAAATGTGCGATGCCGGGAGTCGAACCCGGATCGAATGCTTGGAAGGCATCCATGCTGACCGTTACACCACAATCGCTCGAATTAAATTCATTTTATAGAAAAGATAAATAATCTAATTATTATATTGTCATATAGAATTTTATATGTTACTTTCATTTTATTTCCTACAAAAATTATCCCAAATACATTTAATAACAACACAACACAACAACAACACACATTAACTAGATTTCTTATTATTATAATAAACTTTACTTTCACTTTGCACAAAATCATTTTCTTGGAAATTATTTTCAATCAAAATTCAAATTGAATTCATTAGCAAAAATGATTGCATCTCGATTTTGATTGTTGCTAATGTTGTTTTGGTTGTTTCTTAGTGTAGTTTTGATTTTTAAAAAATGAGAAAAAATGTGCGATTGCCGGGAGTCGAACCCGGATCGAATGCTTGGAAGGCATCCATGCTGACCGTTACACCACAATCGCTCGAATTAAATTCATTTTTAGAAAAGATAAATAATCTAATTATTATATTGTCATATAGAATTTTTATATGTTACTTTCATTTTATTTCCTACAAAAATTATCCCAAATACATTTAATAACAACACAACACAACAACAACACACATTAACTAGATTTCTTATTATTATAATAAACTTTACTTTCACTTTGCACAAAATCATTTTCTTGGAAATTATTTTCAATCAAAATTCAAATTGAATTCATTAGCAAAAATGATTGCATCTCGATTTTGATTGTTGCTAATGTTGTTTTGGTTGTTTCTTAGTGTAGTTTTGATTTTTAAAAAATGAGAAAAAATGTGCGATTGCCGGGAGTCGAACCCGGATCGAATGCTTGGAAGGCATCCATGCTGACCGTTACACCACAATCGCTCGAATTAAATTCATTTTATAGAAAAATAAATAATCTAATTATTATATTGTCATATAGAATTTTTATATGTTACTTTCATTTTATTTCCTACAAAAATTATCCCAAATACATTTAATAACAACACAACACAACAACAACACACATTAACTAGATTTCTTATTATTATAATAAACTTTACTTTCACTTTGCACAAAATCATTTTCTTGGAAATTATTTTCAATCAAAATTCAAATTGAATTCATTAGCAAAAATGATTGCATCTCGATTTTGATTGTTGCTAATGTTGTTTTGGTTGTTTCTTAGTGTAGTTTTGATTTTTAAAAAATGAGAAAAAATGTGCGATTGCCGGGAGTCGAACCCGGATCGAATGCTTGGAAGGCATCCATGCTGACCGTTACACCACAATCGCTCGAATTAAATTCATTTTATAGAAAAGAAATAATCTAATTATTATATTGTCATATAGAATTTTTATATGTTACTTTCATTTTATTTCCTACAAAAATTATCCCAAATACATTTAATAACAACACAACACAACAACAACACACATTAACTAGATTTCTTATTATTATAATAAACTTTACTTTCACTTTGCACAAAATCATTTTCTTGGAAATTATTTTCAATCAAAATTCAAATTGAATTCATTAGCAAAAATGATTGCATCTCGATTTTGATTGTTGCTAATGTTGTTTTGGTTGTTTCTTAGTGTAGTTTGATTTTTAAAAAATGAGAAAAAATGTGCGATTGCCGGGAGTCGAACCCGGATCGAATGCTTGGAAGGCATCCATGCTGACCGTTACACCACAATCGCTCGAATTAAATTCATTTTATAGAAAAGATAAATAATCTAATTATTATATTGTCATATAGAATTTTTATATGTTACTTTCATTTTATTTCCTACAAAAATTATCCCAAATACATTAATAACAACACAACACAACAACAACACACATTAACTAGATTTCTTATTATTATAATAAACTTTACTTTCACTTTGCACAAAATCATTTTCTTGGAAATTATTTTCAATCAAAATTCAAATTGAATTCATTAGCAAAAATGATTGCATCTCGATTTTGATTGTTGCTAATGTTTTTGGTTGTTTCTTAGTGTAGTTTTGATTTTTAAAAAATGAGAAAAAAATGTGCGATTGCCGGGAGTCGAACCCGGATCGAATGCTTGGAAGGCATCCATGCTGACCGTTACACCACAATCGCTCGAATTAAATTCATTTTATAGAAAAGATAAATAATCTAATTATTATATTGTCATATAGAATTTTTATATGTTACTTTCATTTTATTTCCTACAAAAATTATCCCAAATACATTTAATAACAACACAACACAACAACACACATTAACTAGATTTCTTATTATTTAATAAACTTTACTTTCACTTTGCACAAAATCATTTTCTTGGAAATTATTTTCAATCAAAATTCAAATTGAATTCATTAGCAAAAATGATTGCATCTCGATTTTGATTGTTGCTAATGTTGTTTTGGTTGTTTCTTAGTGTAGTTTTGATTTTTAAAAAATGAGAAAAAATGTGCGATTGCCGGGAGTCGAACCCGGATCGAATGCTTGGAAGGCATCCATGCTGACCGTTACACCACAATCGCTCGAATTAAATTCATTTTATAGAAAAGATAAATAATCTAATTATTATATTGTCATATAGAATTTTTATATGTTACTTTCATTTTATTTCCTACAAAAATTATCCCAAATACATTTAATAACAACACAACACAACAACAAACACACATTAACTAGATTTCTTATTATTATAATAAACTTTACTTTCACTTTGCACAAAATCATTTTCTTGGAAATTATTTTCAATCAAAATTCAAATTGAATTCATTAGCAAAAATGATTGCATCTCGATTTTGATTGTTGCTAATGTTGTTTTGGTTGTTTCTTAGTGTAGTTTTGATTTTTAAAAATGAGAAAAAATGTGCGATTGCCGGGAGTCGAACCCGGATCGAATGCTTGGAAGGCATCCATGCTGACCGTTACACCACAATCGCTCGAATTAAATTCATTTTATAGAAAAGATAAATAATCTAATTATATATTGTCATATAGAATTTTTATATGTTACTTTCATTTTATTTCCTACAAAAATTATCCCAAATACATTTAATAACAACACAACACAACAACAACACACATTAACTAGATTTCTTATTATTATAATAAACTTTACTTTCACTTTGCACAAAATCATTTTCTTGGAAATATTTTCAATCAAAATTCAAATTGAATTCATTAGCAAAAATGATTGCATCTCGATTTTGATTGTTGCTAATGTTGTTTTGGTTGTTTCTTAGTGTAGTTTTGATTTTTAAAAAATGAGAAAAAATGTGCGATTGCCGGGAGTCGAACCCGGATCGAATGCTTGGAAGGCATCCATGCTGACCGTTACACCACAATCGCTCGAATTAAATTCATTTTATAGAAAAGAAAATAATCTAATTATTATATTGTCATATAGAATTTTTATATGTTACTTTCATTTTATTTCCTACAAAAATTATCCCAAATACATTTAATAACAACACAACACAACAACAACACACATTAACTAGATTTCTTATTATTATAATAAACTTTACTTTCACTTTGCACAAAATCATTTTCTTGGAAATTATTTTCAATCAAAATTCAAATTGAATTCATTAGCAAAAATGATTGCATCTCGATTTTGATTGTTGCTAATGTTGTTTTGGTTGTTTCTTAGTGTAGTTTTGATTTTTAAAAAATGAGAAAAAATGTGCGATTGCCGGGAGTCGAACCCGGATCGAATGCTTGGAAGGCATCCATGCTGACCGTTACACCACAATCGCTCGAATTAAATTCATTTATAGAAAAGATAATAATCTAATTATTTATTTGTCATATAGAATTTTTATGTTACTTTCATTTTATTTCCTACAAAATTATCCCAAATACATTTAATAACAACACAACACAACAACAACACACATTAACTAGATTTCTTATTATTATAATAAACTTTACTTTCACTTTGCACAAAATCATTTTCTTGGAAATTATTTTCAATCAAAATTCAAATTGAATTCATTAGCAAAAATGATTGCATCTCGATTTTGATTGCTAATGTTGTTTTGGTTGTTTCTTAGTGTAGTTTTGATTTTTAAAAAATGAGAAAAAAATGTGCGATTGCCGGGAGTCGAACCCGGATCGAATGCTTGGAAGGCATCCATGCTGACCGTTACACCACAATCGCTCGAATTAAATTCATTTTATAGAAAAGATAAATAATCTAATTATTATATTGTCATATAGAATTTTTATATGTTACTTTCATTTTATTTCCTACAAAAATTATCCCAAATACATTTAATAACAACACACACAACAACAACACACATTAACTAGATTTCTTATTATTATAATAAACTTTACTTTCACTTTGCACAAAATCATTTTCTTGGAAATTTTTTCAATCAAAATTCAAATTGAATTCATTAGCAAAAATGATTGCATCTCGATTTTGATTGTTGCTAATGTTGTTTTGGTTGTTTCTTAGTGTAGTTTTGATTTTTTAAAAAATGAGAAAAAATGTGCGATTGCCGGGAGTCGAACCCGGATCGAATGCTTGGAAGGCATCCATGCTGACCGTTACACCACAATCGCTCGAATTAAATTCATTTTATAGAAAAGATAAATAATCTAATTATTATATTGTCATATAGAATTTTTATATGTTACTTTCATTTTATTTCCTACAAAAATTATCCCAAATACATTTAATAACAACACAACACAACAACAACACACATTAACTAGATTTCTTATTATTATAATAAACTTTACTTTCACTTTGCACAAAATCATTTTCTTGGAAATTATTTTCAATCAAAATTCAAATTGAATTCATTAGCAAAAATGATTGCATCTCGATTTTGATTGTTGCTAATGTTGTTTTGGTTGTTTCTTAGTGTAGTTTTGATTTTTAAAAAATGAGAAAAAATGTGCGATTGCCGGGAGTCGAACCCGGATCGAATGCTTGGAAGGCATCCATGCTGACCGTTACACCACAATCGCTCGAATTAATTCATTTTATAGAAAAGATAAATAATCTAATTATTATATTGTCATATAGA
>JACMZG010001158.1:0-12040 GCA_018340805.1 Microvelia longipes | reverse complement strand
CAATTCTTGATGGAAATCGCTTATTTCTCTAATGTTATTGTTTAAAGCGTATTTAAGTGCTTAAAATGATCAAAATAAGCATGAAAATCACTATTTTAATAACTGGATTTCGATCAGAGAACCACAGTAAATCACACAAAGTACAACTTATGCAATATGTCTGGAACGAATCTAAAGTAGAAAACCGAAGTTTTCTCGTGTTTCCCACTGCTAAAATGCATGAAATAACACTGTTATATTGCTGAACATGTTAGGAAATAGATTTGAAACAAATCTGCCGATGGCTTCTACAATTCTTGATGGAAATCGCTTATTTCTCTAATGTTATTGTTTAAAGCGTATTTAAGTGCTTAAAATGATCAAAATAAGCATGAAAATCACTATTTTAATAACTGGATTTCGATCAGAGAACCACAGTAAATCACACAAAGTACAACTTATGCAATATGTCTGGAACGAATCTAAAGTAGAAAACCGAAGTTTTCTCGTGTTTCCCACTGCTAAAATGCATGAAATAACACTGTTATATTGCTGAACATGTTAGGAAATAGATTGAAACAAATCTGCCGATGGCTTCTACAATTCTTGATGGAAATCGCTTATTTCTCTAATGTTATTGTTTAAAGCGTATTTAAGTGCTTAAAATGATCAAAATAAGCATGAAAATCACTATTTTAATAACTGGATTTCGATCAGAGAACCACAGTAAATCACACAAAGTACAACTTATGCAATATGTCTGGAACGAATCTAAAGTAGAAAACCGAAGTTTTCTCGTGTTTCCCACTGCTAAAATGCATGAAATAACACTGTTATATTGCTGAACATGTTAGGAAATAGATTGAAACAAATCTGCCGATGGCTTCTACAATTCTTGATGGAAATCGCTTATTTCTCTAATGTTATTGTTTAAAGCGTATTTAAGTGCTTAAAATGATCAAAATAAGCATGAAAATCACTATTTTAATAACTGGATTTCGATCAGAGAACCACAGTAAATCACACAAAGTACAACTTATGCAATATGTCTGGAACGAATCTAAAGTAGAAAACCGAAGTTTTCTCGTGTTTCCCACTGCTAAAATGCATGAAATAACACTGTTATATTGCTGAACATGTTAGGAAATAGATTGAAACAAATCTGCCGATGGCTTCTACAATTCTTGATGGAAATCGCTTATTTCTCTAATGTTATTGTTTAAAGCGTATTTAAGTGCTTAAAATGATCAAAATAAGCATGAAAATCACTATTTTAATAACTGGATTTCGATCAGAGAACCACAGTAAATCACACAAAGTACAACTTATGCAATATGTCTGGAACGAATCTAAAGTAGAAAACCGAAGTTTTCTCGTGTTTCCCACTGCTAAAATGCATGAAATAACACTGTTATATTGCTGAACATGTTAGGAAATAGATTGAAACAAATCTGCCGATGGCTTCTACAATTCTTGATGGAAATCGCTTATTTCTCTAATGTTATTGTTTAAAGCGTATTTAAGTGCTTAAAATGATCAAAATAAGCATGAAAATCACTATTTTAATAACTGGATTTCGATCAGAGAACCACAGTAAATCACACAAAGTACAACTTATGCAATATGTCTGGAACGAATCTAAAGTAGAAAACCGAAGTTTTCTCGTGTTTCCCACTGCTAAAATGCATGAAATAACACTGTTATATTGCTGAACATGTTAGGAAATAGATTGAAACAAATCTGCCGATGGCTTCTACAATTCTTGATGGAAATCGCTTATTTCTCTAATGTTATTGTTTAAAGCGTATTTAAGTGCTTAAAATGATCAAAATAAGCATGAAAATCACTATTTTAATAACTGGATTTCGATCAGAGAACCACAGTAAATCACACAAAGTACAACTTATGCAATATGTCTGGAACGAATCTAAAGTAGAAAACCGAAGTTTTCTCGTGTTTCCCACTGCTAAAATGCATGAAATAACACTGTTATATTGCTGAACATGTTAGGAAATAGATTGAAACAAATCTGCCGATGGCTTCTACAATTCTTGATGGAAATCGCTTATTTCTCTAATGTTATTGTTTAAAGCGTATTTAAGTGCTTAAAATGATCAAAATAAGCATGAAAATCACTATTTTAATAACTGGATTTCGATCAGAGAACCACAGTAAATCACACAAAGTACAACTTATGCAATATGTCTGGAACGAATCTAAAGTAGAAAACCGAAGTTTTCTCGTGTTTCCCACTGCTAAAATGCATGAAATAACACTGTTATATTGCTGAACATGTTAGGAAATAGATTGAAACAAATCTGCCGATGGCTTCTACAATTCTTGATGGAAATCGCTTATTTCTCTAATGTTATTGTTTAAAGCGTATTTAAGTGCTTAAAATGATCAAAATAAGCATGAAAATCACTATTTTAATAACTGGATTTCGATCAGAACCACAGTAAATCACACAAAGTACAACTTATGCAATATGTCTGGAACGAATCTAAAGTAGAAAACCGAAGTTTTCTCGTGTTTCCCACTGCTAAAATGCATGAAATAACACTGTTATATTGCTGAACATGTTAGGAAATAGATTGAAACAAATCTGCCGATGGCTTCTACAATTCTTGATGGAAATCGCTTATTTCTCTAATGTTATTGTTTAAAGCGTATTTAAGTGCTTAAAATGATCAAAATAAGCATGAAAATCACTATTTTAATAACTGGATTTCGATCAGAGAACCACAGTAAATCACACAAAGTACAACTTATGCAATATGTCTGGAACGAATCTAAAGTAGAAAACCGAAGTTTTCTCGTGTTTCCCACTGCTAAAATGCATGAAATAACACTGTTATATTGCTGAACATGTTAGGAAATAGATTGAAACAAATCTGCCGATGGCTTCTACAATTCTTGATGGAAATCGCTTATTTCTCTAATGTTATTGTTTAAAGCGTATTTAAGTGCTTAAAATGATCAAAATAAGCATGAAAATCACTATTTTAATAACTGGATTTCGATCAGAGAACCACAGTAAATCACACAAAGTACAACTTATGCAATATGTCTGGAACGAATCTAAAGTAGAAAACCGAAGTTTTCTCGTGTTTCCCACTGCTAAAATGCATGAAATAACACTGTTATATTGCTGAACATGTTAGGAAATAGATTGAAACAAATCTGCCGATGGCTTCTACAATTCTTGATGGAAATCGCTTATTTCTCTAATGTTATTGTTTAAAGCGTATTTAAGTGCTTAAAATGATCAAAATAAGCATGAAAATCACTATTTTAATAACTGGATTTCGATCAGAGAACCACAGTAAATCACACAAAGTACAACTTATGCAATATGTCTGGAACGAATCTAAAGTAGAAAACCGAAGTTTTCTCGTGTTTCCCACTGCTAAAATGCATGAAATAACACTGTTATTGCTGAACATGTTAGGAAATAGATTGAAACAAATCTGCCGATGGCTTCTACAATTCTTGATGGAAATCGCTTATTTCTCTAATGTTATTGTTTAAAGCGTATTTAAGTGCTTAAAATGATCAAAATAAGCATGAAAATCACTATTTTAATAACTGGATTTCGATCAGAGAACCACAGTAAATCACACAAAGTACAACTTATGCAATATGTCTGGAACGAATCTAAAGTAGAAAACCGAAGTTTTCTCGTGTTTCCCACTGCTAAAATGCATGAAATAACACTGTTATATTGCTGAACATGTTAGGAAATAGATTGAAACAAATCTGCCGATGGCTTCTACAATTCTTGATGGAAATCGCTTATTTCTCTAATGTTATTGTTTAAAGCGTATTTAAGTGCTTAAAATGATCAAAATAAGCATGAAAATCACTATTTTAATAACTGGATTTCGATCAGAGAACCACAGTAAATCACACAAAGTACAACTTATGCAATATGTCTGGAACGAATCTAAAGTAGAAAACCGAAGTTTTCTCGTGTTTCCCACTGCTAAAATGCATGAAATAACACTGTTATATTGCTGAACATGTTAGGAAATAGATTGAAACAAATCTGCCGATGGCTTCTACAATTCTTGATGGAAATCGCTTATTTCTCTAATGTTATTGTTTAAAGCGTATTTAAGTGCTTAAAATGATCAAAATAAGCATGAAAATCACTATTTTAATAACTGGATTTCGATCAGAGAACCACAGTAAATCACACAAAGTACAACTTATGCAATATGTCTGGAACGAATCTAAAGTAGAAAACCGAAGTTTTCTCGTGTTTCCCACTGCTAAAATGCATGAAATAACACTGTTATATTGCTGAACATGTTAGGAAATAGATTGAAACAAATCTGCCGATGGCTTCTACAATTCTTGATGGAAATCGCTTATTTCTCTAATGTTATTGTTTAAAGCGTATTTAAGTGCTTAAAATGATCAAAATAAGCATGAAAATCACTATTTTAATAACTGGATTTCGATCAGAGAACCACAGTAAATCACACAAAGTACAACTTATGCAATATGTCTGGAACGAATCTAAAGTAGAAAACCGAAGTTTTCTCGTGTTTCCCACTGCTAAAATGCATGAAATAACACTGTTATATTGCTGAACATGTTAGGAAATAGATTGAAACAAATCTGCCGATGGCTTCTACAATTCTTGATGGAAATCGCTTATTTCTCTAATGTTATTGTTTAAAGCGTATTTAAGTGCTTAAAATGATCAAAATAAGCATGAAAATCACTATTTTAATAACTGGATTTCGATCAGAGAACCACAGTAAATCACACAAAGTACAACTTATGCAATATGTCTGGAACGAATCTAAAGTAGAAAACCGAAGTTTTCTCGTGTTTCCCCACTGCTAAAATGCATGAAATAACACTGTTTATATTGCTGAACATGTTAGGAAATAGATTGAAACAAATCTGCCGATGGCTTCTACAATTCTTGATGGAAATCGCTTATTTCTCTAATGTTATTGTTTAAAGCGTATTTAAGTGCTTAAAATGATCAAAATAAGCATGAAAATCACTATTTTAATAACTGGATTTCGATCAGAGAACCACAGTAAATCACACAAAGTACAACTTATGCAATATGTCTGGAACGAATCTAAAGTAGAAAACCGAAGTTTCTCGTGTTTCCCACTGCTAAAATGCATGAAATAACACTGTTATATTGCTGAACATGTTAGGAAATAGATTGAAACAAATCTGCCGATGGCTTCTACAATTCTTGATGGAAATCGCTTATTTCTCTAATGTTATTGTTTAAAGCGTATTTAAGTGCTTAAAATGATCAAAATAAGCATGAAAATCACTATTTTAATAACTGGATTTCGATCAGAGAACCACAGTAAATCACACAAAGTACAACTTATGCAATATGTCTGGAACGAATCTAAAGTAGAAAACCGAAGTTTTCTCGTGTTTCCCACTGCTAAAATGCATGAAATAACACTGTTATATTGCTGAACATGTTAGGAAATAGATTGAAACAAATCTGCCGATGGCTTCTACAATTCTTGATGGAAATCGCTTATTTCTCTAATGTTATTGTTTAAAGCGTATTTAAGTGCTTAAAATGATCAAAATAAGCATGAAAATCACTATTTTAATAACTGGATTTCGATCAGAGAACCACAGTAAATCACACAAAGTACAACTTATGCAATATGTCTGGAACGAATCTAAAGTAGAAAACCGAAGTTTTCTCGTGTTTCCCACTGCTAAAATGCATGAAATAACACTGTTATATTGCTGAACATGTTAGGAAATAGATTGAAACAAATCTGCCGATGGCTTCTACAATTCTTGATGGAAATCGCTTATTTCTCTAATGTTATTGTTTAAAGCGTATTTAAGTGCTTAAAATGATCAAAATAAGCATGAAAATCACTATTTTAATAACTGGATTTCGATCAGAGAACCACAGTAAATCACACAAAGTACAACTTATGCAATATGTCTGGAACGAATCTAAAGTAGAAAAACCGAAGTTTTCTCGTGTTTCCCACTGCTAAAATGCATGAAATAACACTGTTATATTGCTGAACATGTTAGGAAATAGATTGAAACAAATCTGCCGATGGCTTCTACAATTCTTGATGGAAATCGCTTATTTCTCTAATGTTATTGTTTAAAGCGTATTTAAGTGCTTAAAATGATCAAAATAAGCATGAAAATCACTATTTTAATAACTGGATTTCGATCAGAGAACCACAGTAAATCACACAAAGTACAACTTATGCAATATGTCTGGAACGAATCTAAAGTAGAAAACCGAAGTTTTCTCGTGTTTCCCACTGCTAAAATGCATGAAATAACACTGTTATATTGCTGAACATGTTAGGAAATAGATTGAAACAAATCTGCCGATGGCTTCTACAATTCTTGATGGAAATCGCTTATTTCTCTAATGTTATTGTTTAAAGCGTATTTAAGTGCTTAAAATGATCAAAATAAGCATGAAAATCACTATTTTAATAACTGGATTTCGATCAGAGAACCACAGTAAATCACACAAAGTACAACTTATGCAATATGTCTGGAACGAATCTAAAGTAGAAAACCGAAGTTTTCTCGTGTTTCCCACTGCTAAAATGCATGAAATAACACTGTTATATTGCTGAACATGTTAGGAAATAGATTGAAACAAATCTGCCGATGGCTTCTACAATTCTTGATGGAAATCGCTTATTTCTCTAATGTTATTGTTTAAAGCGTATTTAAGTGCTTAAAATGATCAAAATAAGCATGAAAATCACTATTTTAATAACTGGATTTCGATCAGAGAACCACAGTAAATCACACAAAGTACAACTTATGCAATATGTCTGGAACGAATCTAAAGTAGAAAACCGAAGTTTTCTCGTGTTTCCCACTGCTAAAATGCATGAAATAACACTGTTATATTGCTGAACATGTTAGGAAATAGATTGAAACAAATCTGCCGATGGCTTCTACAATTCTTGATGGAAATCGCTTATTTCTCTAATGTTATTGTTTAAAGCGTATTTAAGTGCTTAAAATGATCAAAATAAGCATGAAAATCACTATTTTAATAACTGGATTTCGATCAGAGAACCACAGTAAATCACACAAAGTACAACTTATGCAATATGTCTGGAACGAATCTAAAGTAGAAAACCGAAGTTTTCTCGTGTTTCCCACTGCTAAAATGCATGAAATAACACTGTTATATTGCTGAACATGTTAGGAAATAGATTGAAACAAATCTGCCGATGGCTTCTACAATTCTTGATGGAAATCGCTTATTTCTCTAATGTTATTGTTTAAAGCGTATTTAAGTGCTTAAAATGATCAAAATAAGCATGAAAATCACTATTTTAATAACTGGATTTCGATCAGAGAACCACAGTAAATCACACAAAGTACAACTTATGCAATATGTCTGGAACGAATCTAAAGTAGAAAACCGAAGTTTTCTCGTGTTTCCCACTGCTAAAATGCATGAAAAACACTGTTATATTGCTGAACATGTTAGGAAATAGATTGAAACAAATCTGCCGATGGCTTCTACAATTCTTGATGGAAATCGCTTATTTCTCTAATGTTATTGTTTAAAGCGTATTTAAGTGCTTAAAATGATCAAAATAAGCATGAAAATCACTATTTTAATAACTGGATTTCGATCAGAGAACCACAGTAAATCACACAAAGTACAACTTATGCAATATGTCTGGAACGAATCTAAAGTAGAAAACCGAAGTTTTCTCGTGTTTCCCACTGCTAAAATGCATGAAATAACACTGTTATATTGCTGAACATGTTAGGAAATAGATTGAAACAAATCTGCCGATGGCTTCTACAATTCTTGATGGAAATCGCTTATTTCTCTAATGTTATTGTTTAAAGCGTATTTAAGTGCTTAAAATGATCAAAATAAGCATGAAAATCACTATTTTAATAACTGGATTTCGATCAGAGAACCACAGTAAATCACACAAAGTACAACTTATGCAATATGTCTGGAACGAATCTAAAGTAGAAAACCGAAGTTTTCTCGTGTTTCCCACTGCTAAAATGCATGAAATAACACTGTTATATTGCTGAACATGTTAGGAAATAGATTGAAACAAATCTGCCGATGGCTTCTACAATTCTTGATGGAAATCGCTTATTTCTCTAATGTTATTGTTTAAAGCGTATTTAAGTGCTTAAAATGATCAAAATAAGCATGAAAATCACTATTTTAATAACTGGATTTCGATCAGAGAACCACAGTAAATCACACAAAGTACAACTTATGCAATATGTCTGGAACGAATCTAAAGTAGAAAACCGAAGTTTTCTCGTGTTTCCCACTGCTAAAATGCATGAAATAACACTGTTATATTGCTGAACATGTTAGGAAATAGATTGAAACAAATCTGCCGATGGCTTCTACAATTCTTGATGGAAATCGCTTATTTCTCTAATGTTATTGTTTAAAGCGTATTTAAGTGCTTAAAATGATCAAAATAAGCATGAAAATCACTATTTTAATAACTGGATTTCGATCAGAGAACCACAGTAAATCACACAAAGTACAACTTATGCAATATGTCTGGAACGAATCTAAAGTAGAAAACCGAAGTTTTCTCGTGTTTCCCACTGCTAAAATGCATGAAATAACACTGTTATATTGCTGAACATGTTAGGAAATAGATTGAAACAAATCTGCCGATGGCTTCTACAATTCTTGATGGAAATCGCTATTTCTCTAATGTTATTGTTTAAAGCGTATTTAAGTGCTTAAAATGATCAAAATAAGCATGAAAATCACTATTTTAATAACTGGATTTCGATCAGAGAACCACAGTAAATCACACAAAGTACAACTTATGCAATATGTCTGGAACGAATCTAAAGTAGAAAACCGAAGTTTTCTCGTGTTTCCCACTGCTAAAATGCATGAAATAACACTGTTATATTGCTGAACATGTTAGGAAATAGATTGAAAACAAATCTGCCGATGGCTTCTACAATTCTTGATGGAAATCGCTTATTTCTCTAATGTTATTGTTTAAGCGTATTTAAGTGCTTAAAATGATCAAAATAAGCATGAAAATCACTATTTTAATAACTGGATTTCGATCAGAGAACCACAGTAAATCACACAAAGTACAACTTATGCAATATGTCTGGAACGAATCTAAAGTAGAAAACCGAAGTTTTCTCGTGTTTCCCACTGCTAAAATGCATGAAATAACACTGTTATATTGCTGAACATGTTAGGAAATAGATTGAAACAAATCTGCCGATGGCTTCTACAATTCTTGATGGAAATCGCTTATTTCTCTAATGTTATTGTTTAAAGCGTATTTAAGTGCTTAAAATGATCAAAATAAGCATGAAAATCACTATTTTAATAACTGGATTTCGATCAGAGAACCACAGTAAATCACACAAAGTACAACTTATGCAATATGTCTGGAACGAATCTAAAGTAGAAAACCGAAGTTTTCTCGTGTTTCCCACTGCTAAAATGCATGAAATAACACTGTTATATTGCTGAACATGTTAGGAAATAGATTGAAACAAATCTGCCGATGGCTTCTACAATTCTTGATGGAAATCGCTTATTTCTCTAATGTTATTGTTTAAAGCGTATTTAAGTGCTTAAAATGATCAAAATAAGCATGAAAATCACTATTTTAATAACTGGATTTCGATCAGAGAACCACAGTAAATCACACAAAGTACAACTTATGCAATATGTCTGGAACGAATCTAAAGTAGAAAACCGAAGTTTTCTCGTGTTTCCCACTGCTAAAATGCATGAAATAACACTGTTATATTGCTGAACATGTTAGGAAATAGATTGAAACAAATCTGCCGATGGCTTCTACAATTCTTGATGGAAATCGCTATTTCTCTAATGTTATTGTTTAAAGCGTATTTAAGTGCTTAAAATGATCAAAATAAGCATGAAAATCACTATTTTAATAACTGGATTTCGATCAGAGAACCACAGTAAATCACACAAAGTACAACTTATGCAATATGTCTGGAACGAATCTAAAGTAGAAAACCGAAGTTTTCTCGTGTTTCCCACTGCTAAAATGCATGAAATAACACTGTTATATTGCTGAACATGTTAGGAAATAGATTGAAACAAATCTGCCGATGGCTTCTACAATTCTTGATGGAAATCGCTTATTTCTCTAATGTTATTGTTTAAAGCGTATTTAAGTGCTTAAAATGATCAAAATAAGCATGAAAATCACTATTTTAATAACTGGATTTCGATCAGAGAACCACAGTAAATCACACAAAGTACAACTTATGCAATATGTCTGGAACGAATCTAAAGTAGAAAACCGAAGTTTTCTCGTGTTTCCCACTGCTAAAATGCATGAAATAACACTGTTATATTGCTGAACATGTTAGGAAATAGATTGAAACAAATCTGCCGATGGCTTCTACAATTCTTGATGGAAATCGCTTATTTCTCTAATGTTATTGTTTAAAGCGTATTTAAGTGCTTAAAATGATCAAAATAAGCATGAAAATCACTATTTTAATAACTGGATTTCGATCAGAGAACCACAGTAAATCACACAAAGTACAACTTATGCAATATGTCTGGAACGAATCTAAAGTAGAAAACCGAAGTTTTCTCGTGTTTCCCACTGCTAAAATGCATGAAATAACACTGTTATATTGCTGAACATGTTAGGAAATAGATTGAAACAAATCTGCCGATGGCTTCTACAATTCTTGATGGAAATCGCTTATTTCTCTAATGTTATTGTTTAAAGCGTATTTAAGTGCTTAAAATGATCAAAATAAGCATGAAAATCACTATTTTAATAACTGGATTTCGATCAGAGAACCACAGTAAATCACACAAAGTACAACTTATGCAATATGTCTGGAACGAATCTAAAGTAGAAAACCGAAGTTTTCTCGTGTTTCCCACTGCTAAAATGCATGAAATAACACTGTTATATTGCTGAACATGTTAGGAAATAGATTGAAACAAATCTGCCGATGGCTTCTACAATTCTTGATGGAAATCGCTTATTTCTCTAATGTTATTGTTTAAAGCGTATTTAAGTGCTTAAAATGATCAAAATAAGCATGAAAATCACTATTTTAATAACTGGATTTCGATCAGAGAACCACAGTAAATCACACAAAGTACAACTTATGCAATATGTCTGGAACGAATCTAAAGTAGAAAACCGAAGTTTTCTCGTGTTTCCCACTGCTAAAATGCATGAAATAACACTGTTATATTGCTGAACATGTTAGGAAATAGATTGAAACAAATCTGCCGATGGCTTCTACAATTCTTGATGGAAATCGCTTATTTCTCTAATGTTATTGTTTAAAGCGTATTTAAGTGCTTAAAATGATCAAAATAAGCATGAAAATCACTATTTTTTAACTGGATTTCGATCAGAGAACCACAGTAAATCACACAAAGTACAACTTATGCAATATGTCTGGAACGAATCTAAAGTAGAAAACCGAAGTTTTCTGTTTCCCACTGCTAAAATGCATGAAATAACACTGTTATATTGCTGAACATGTTAGGAAATAGATTGAAACAAATCTGCCGATGGCTTCTACAATTCTTGATGGAAATCGCTTATTTCTCTAATGTTATTGTTAAAGCGTATTTAAGTGCTTAAAATGATCAAAATAAGCATGAAAATCACTATTTTAATAACTGGATTTCGATCAGAGAACCACAGTAAATCACACAAAGTACAACTTATGCAATATGTCTGGAACGAATCTAAAGTAGAAAACCGAAGTTTTCTCGTGTTTCCCACTGCTAAAATGCATGAAATAACACTGTTATATTGCTGAACATGTTAGGAAATAGATTGAAACAAATCTGCCGATGGCTTCTACAATTCTTGATGGAAATCGCTTATTTCTCTAATGTTATTGTTTAAAGCGTATTTAAGTGCTTAAAATGATCAAAATAAGCATGAAAATCACTATTTTAATAACTGGATTTCGATCAGAGAACCACAGTAAATCACACAAAGTACAACTTATGCAATATGTCTGGAACGAATCTAAAGTAGAAAACCGAAGTTTTCTCGTG
>JACMZG010001157.1:0-12048 GCA_018340805.1 Microvelia longipes | reverse complement strand
AGCAAATAACAGTGTTATTTCATGCATTTTAGCAGTGGGAAACACAGAAAACTTCGGTTTTCTACTTTAGATTCGTTCCAGACATATTGCATAAGTTGTACTTTGTGTGATTTACTGTGGTTCTCTGATCGAAATCCAGTTATTAAAATAGTGATTTTCATGCTTATTTTGATCATTTTAAGCACTTAAATACGCTTTAAACAATAACATTAGAGAAATAAGCGATTTCCATCAAGAATTGTAGAAGCCATCGGCAGATTTGTTTCAATCTATTTCCTAACATGTTCAGCAATATAACAGTGTTATTTCATGCATTTTAGCAGTGGGAAACACGAGAAAACTTCGGTTTTCTACTTTAGATTCGTTCCAGACATATTGCATAAGTTGTACTTTGTGTGATTTACTGTGGTTCTCTGATCGAAATCCAGTTATTAAAATAGTGATTTTCATGCTTATTTTGATCATTTTAAGCACTTAAATACGCTTTAAACAATAACATTAGAGAAATAAGCGATTTCCATCAAAATTGTAGAAGCCATCGGCAGATTTGTTTCAATCTATTTCCTAACATGTTCAGCAATATAACAGTGTTATTTCATGCATTTTAGCAGTGGGAAACACGAGAAAACTTCGGTTTTCTACTTTAGATTCGTTCCAGACATATTGCATAAGTTGTACTTTGTGTGATTTACTGTGGTTCTCTGATCGAAATCCAGTTATTAAAATAGTGATTTTCATGCTTATTTTGATCATTTTAAGCACTTAAATACGCTTTAAACAATAACATTAGAGAAATAAGCGATTTCCATCAAGAATTGTAGAAGCCATCGGCAGATTTGTTTCAATCTATTTCCTAACATGTTCAGCAATATAACAGTGTTATTTCATGCATTTTAGCAGTGGGAAACACGAGAAAACTTCGGTTTCTACTTTAGATTCGTTCCAGACATATTGCATAAGTTGTACTTTGTGTGATTTACTGTGGTTCTCTGATCGAAATCCAGTTATTAAAATAGTGATTTTCATGCTTATTTTGATCATTTTAAGCACTTAAATACGCTTTAAACAATAACATTAGAGAAATAAGCGATTTCCATCAAGAATTGTAGAAGCCATCGGCAGATTTGTTTCAATCTATTTCCTAAATGTTCAGCAATATAACAGTGTTATTTCATGCATTTTAGCAGTGGGAAACACGAGAAAACTTCGGTTTTCTACTTTAGATTCGTTCCAGACATATTGCATAAGTTGTACTTTGTGTGATTTACTGTGGTTCTCTGATCGAAATCCAGTTATTAAAATAGTGATTTTCATGCTTATTTTGATCATTTTAAGCACTTAAATACGCTTTAAACAATAACATTAGAGAAATAAGCGATTTCCATCAAGAATTGTAGAAGCCATCGGCAGATTTGTTTCAATCTATTTCCTAACATGTTCAGCAATATAACAGTGTTATTTCATGCATTTTAGCAGTGGGAAACACGAGAAAACTTCGGTTTTCTACTTTAGATTCGTTCCAGACATATTGCATAAGTTGTACTTTGTGTGATTTACTGTGGTTCTCTGATCGAAATCCAGTTATTAAAATAGTGATTTTCATGCTTATTTTGATCATTTTAAGCACTTAAATACGCTTTAAACAATAACATTAGAGAAATAAGCGATTTCCATCAAGAATTGTAGAAGCCATCGGCAGATTTGTTTCAATCTATTTCCTAACATGTTCAGCAATATAACAGTGTTATTTCATGCATTTTAGCAGTGGGAAACACGAGAAAACTTCGGTTTTCTACTTTAGATTCGTTCCAGACATATTGCATAAGTTGTACTTTGTGTGATTTACTGTGGTTCTCTGATCGAAATCCAGTTATTAAAATAGTGATTTTCATGCTTATTTTGATCATTTTAAGCACTTAAAACGCTTTAAACAATAACATTAGAGAAATAAGCGATTTCCATCAAGAATTGTAGAAGCCATCGGCAGATTTGTTTCAATCTTTCCTAACATGTTCAGCAATATAACAGTGTTATTTCATGCATTTTAGCAGTGGGAAACACGAGAAAACTTCGGTTTTCTACTTTAGATTCGTTCCAGACATATTGCATAAGTTGTACTTTGTGTGATTTACTGTGGTTCTCTGATCGAAATCCAGTTATTAAAATAGTGATTTTCATGCTTATTTTGATCATTTTAAGCACTTAAATACGCTTTAAACAATAACATTAGAGAAATAAGCGATTTCCATCAAGAATTGTAGAAGCCATCGGCAGATTTGTTTCAATCTATTTCCTAACATGTTCAGCAATATAACAGTGTTATTTCATGCATTTTAGCAGTGGGAAACACGAGAAAACTTCGGTTTTCTACTTTAGATTCGTTCCAGACATATTGCAAGTTGTACTTTGTGTGATTTACTGTGGTTCTCTGATCGAAATCCAGTTATTAAAATAGTGATTTTCATGCTTATTTTGATCATTTTAAGCACTTAAATACGCTTTAAACAATAACATTAGAGAAATAAGCGATTTCCATCAAGAATTGTAGAAGCCATCGGCAGATTTGTTTCAATCTATTTCCTAACATGTTCAGCAATATAACAGTGTTATTTCATGCATTTTAGCAGTGGGAAACACGAGAAAACTTCGGTTTTCTACTTTAGATTCGTTCCAGACATATTGCATAAGTTGTACTTTGTGTGATTTACTGTGGTTCTCTGATCGAAATCCAGTTATTAAAATAGTGATTTTCATGCTTATTTTGATCATTTTAAGCACTTAAATACGCTTTAAACAATAACATTAGAGAAATAAGCGATTTCCATCAAGAATTGTAGAAGCCATCGGCAGATTTGTTTCAATCTATTTCCTAACATGTTCAGCAATATAACAGTGTTATTTCATGCATTTTAGCAGTGGGAAACACGAGAAAACTTCGGTTTTCTACTTTAGATTCGTTCCAGACATATTGCATAAGTTGTACTTTGTGTGATTTACTGTGGTTCTCTGATCGAAATCCAGTTATTAAAATAGTGATTTTCATGCTTATTTTGATCATTTTAAGCACTTAAATACGCTTTAAACAATAACATTAGAGAAATAAGCGATTTCCATCAAGAATTGTAGAAGCCATCGGCAGATTTGTTTCAATCTATTTCCTAACATGTTCAGCAAATAACAGTGTTATTTCATGCATTTTAGCAGTGGGAAACACGAGAAAACTTCGGTTTTCTACTTTAGATTCGTTCCAGACATATTGCATAAGTTGTACTTTGTGTGATTTACTGTGGTTCTCTGATCGAAATCCAGTTATTAAAATAGTGATTTTCATGCTTATTTTGATCATTTTAAGCACTTAAATACGCTTTAAACAATAACATTAGAGAAATAAGCGATTTCCATCAAGAATTGTAGAAGCCATCGGCAGATTTGTTTCAATCTATTTCCTAACATGTTCAGCAATATAACAGTGTTATTTCATGCATTTTAGCAGTGGGAAACACGAGAAAACTTCGGTTTTCTACTTTAGATTCGTTCCAGACATATTGCATAAGTTGTACTTTGTGTGATTTACTGTGGTTCTCTGATCGAAATCCAGTTATTAAAATAGTGATTTTCATGCTTATTTTGATCATTTTAAGCACTTAAATACGCTTTAAACAATAACATTAGAGAAATAAGCGATTTCCATCAAGAATTGTAGAAGCCATCGGCAGATTTGTTTCAATCTATTTCCTAACATGTTCAGCAATATAACAGTGTTATTTCATGCATTTTAGCAGTGGGAAACACGAGAAAACTTCGGTTTTCTACTTTAGATTCGTTCCAGACATATTGCATAAGTTGTACTTTGTGTGATTTACTGTGGTTCTCTGATCGAAATCCAGTTATTAAAATAGTGATTTTCATGCTTATTTTGATCATTTTAAGCACTTAAATACGCTTTAAACAATAACATTAGAGAAATAAGCGATTTCCATCAAGAATTGTAGAAGCCATCGGCAGATTTGTTTCAATCTATTTCCTAACATGTTCAGCAATATAACAGTGTTATTTCATGCATTTTAGCAGTGGGAAACACGAGAAAACTTCGGTTTTCTACTTTAGATTCGTTCCAGACATATTGCATAAGTTGTACTTTGTGTGATTTACTGTGGTTCTCTGATCGAAATCCAGTTATTAAAATAGTGATTTTCATGCTTATTTTGATCATTTTAAGCACTTAAATACGCTTTAAACAATAACATTAGAGAAATAAGCGATTTCCATCAAGAATTGTAGAAGCCATCGGCAGATTTGTTTCAATCTATTTCCTAACATGTTCAGCAATATAACAGTGTTATTTCATGCATTTTAGCAGTGGGAAACACGAGAAAACTTCGGTTTTCTACTTTAGATTCGTTCCAGACATATTGCAAGTTGTACTTTGTGTGATTTACTGTGGTTCTCTGATCGAAATCCAGTTATTAAAATAGTGATTTTCATGCTTATTTTGATCATTTTAAGCACTTAAATACGCTTTAAACAAACATTAGAGAAATAAGCGATTTCCATCAAGAATTGTAGAAGCCATCGGCAGATTTGTTTCAATCTATTTCCTAACATGTTCAGCAATATAACAGTGTTATTTCATGCATTTTAGCAGTGGGAAACACGAGAAAACTTCGGTTTTCTACTTTAGATTCGTTCCAGACATATTGCATAAGTTGTACTTTGTGTGATTTACTGTGGTTCTCTGATCGAAATCCAGTTATTAAAATAGTGATTTTCATGCTTATTTTGATCATTTTAAGCACTTAAATACGCTTTAAACAATAACATTAGAGAAATAAGCGATTTCCATCAAGAATTGTAGAAGCCATCGGCAGATTTGTTTCAATCTATTTCCTAACATGTTCAGCAATATAACAGTGTTATTTCATGCATTTTAGCAGTGGGAAACACGAGAAAACTTCGGTTTTCTACTTTAGATTCGTTCCAGACATATTGCATAAGTTGTACTTTGTGTGATTTACTGTGGTTCTCTGATCGAAATCCAGTTATTAAAATAGTGATTTTCATGCTTATTTTGATCATTTTAAGCACTTAAATACGCTTTAAACAATAACATTAGAGAAATAAGCGATTTCCATCAAGAATTGTAGAAGCCATCGGCAGATTTGTTTCAATCTATTTCCTAACATGTTCAGCAAATAACAGTGTTATTTCATGCATTTTAGCAGTGGGAAACACGAGAAAACTTCGGTTTTCTACTTTAGATTCGTTCCAGACATATTGCATAAGTTGTACTTTGTGTGATTTACTGTGGTTCTCTGATCGAAATCCAGTTATTAAAATAGTGATTTTCATGCTTATTTTGATCATTTTAAGCACTTAAATACGCTTTAAACAATAACATTAGAGAAATAAGCGATTTCCATCAAGAATTGTAGAAGCCATCGGCAGATTTGTTTCAATCTATTTCCTAACATGTTCAGCAATATAACAGTGTTATTTCATGCATTTTAGCAGTGGGAAACACGAGAAAACTTCGGTTTTCTACTTTAGATTCGTTCCAGACATATTGCATAAGTTGTACTTTGTGTGATTTACTGTGGTTCTCTGATCGAAATCCAGTTATTAAAATAGTGATTTTCATGCTTATTTTGATCATTTTAAGCACTTAAATACGCTTTAAACAATAACATTAGAGAAATAAGCGATTTCCATCAAGAATTGTAGAAGCCATCGGCAGATTTGTTTCAATCTATTTCCTAACATGTTCAGCAATATAACAGTGTTATTTCATGCATTTTAGCAGTGGGAAACACGAGAAAACTTCGGTTTTCTACTTTAGATTCGTTCCAGACATATTGCATAAGTTGTACTTTGTGTGATTTACTGTGGTTCTCTGATCGAAATCCAGTTATTAAAATAGTGATTTTCATGCTTATTTTGATCATTTTAAGCACTTAAATACGCTTTAAACAATAACATTAGAGAAATAAGCGATTTCCATCAAGAATTGTAGAAGCCATCGGCAGATTTGTTTCAATCTATTTCCTAACATGTTCAGCAATATAACAGTGTTATTTCATGCATTTTAGCAGTGGGAAACACGAGAAAACTTCGGTTTTCTACTTTAGATTCGTTCCAGACATATTGCATAAGTTGTACTTGTGTGATTTACTGTGGTTCTCTGATCGAAATCCAGTTATTAAAATAGTGATTTTCATGCTTATTTTGATCATTTTAAGCACTTAAATACGCTTTAAACAATAACATTAGAGAAATAAGCGATTTCCATCAAGAATTGTAGAAGCCATCGGCAGATTTGTTTCAATCTATTTCCTAACATGTTCAGCAATATAACAGTGTTATTTCATGCATTTTAGCAGTGGGAAACACGAGAAAACTTCGGTTTTCTACTTTAGATTCGTTCCAGACATATTGCATAAGTTGTACTTTGTGTGATTTACTGTGGTTCTCTGATCGAAATCCAGTTATTAAAATAGTGATTTTCATGCTTATTTTGATCATTTTAAGCACTTAAATACGCTTTAAACAATAACATTAGAGAAATAAGCGATTTCCATCAAGAATTGTAGAAGCCATCGGCAGATTTGTTTCAATCTATTTCCTAACATGTTCAGCAATATAACAGTGTTATTTCATGCATTTTAGCAGTGGGAAACACGAGAAAACTTCGGTTTTCTACTTTAGATTCGTTCCAGACATATTGCATAAGTTGTACTTTGTGTGATTTACTGTGGTTTCTGATCGAAATCCAGTTATTAAAATAGTGATTTTCATGCTTATTTTGATCATTTTAAGCACTTAAATACGCTTTAAACAATAACATTAGAGAAATAAGCGATTTCCATCAAGAATTGTAGAAGCCATCGGCAGATTTGTTTCAATCTTTCCTAACATGTTCAGCAATATAACAGTGTTATTTCATGCATTTTAGCAGTGGGAAACACGAGAAAACTTCGGTTTTCTACTTTAGATTCGTTCCAGACATATTGCATAAGTTGTACTTTGTGTGATTTACTGTGGTTCTCTGATCGAAATCCAGTTATTAAAATAGTGATTTTCATGCTTATTTTGATCATTTTAAGCACTTAAATACGCTTTAAACAATACATTAGAGAAATAAGCGATTTCCATCAAGAATTGTAGAAGCCATCGGCAGATTTGTTTCAATCTATTCCTAACATGTTCAGCAATATAACAGTGTTATTTCATGCATTTTAGCAGTGGGAAACACGAGAAAACTTCGGTTTTCTACTTTAGATTCGTTCCAGACATATTGCATAAGTTGTACTTTGTGTGATTTACTGTGGTTCTCTGATCGAAATCCAGTTATTAAAATAGTGATTTTCATGCTTATTTTGATCATTTTAAGCACTTAAATACGCTTTAAACAATAACATTAGAGAAATAAGCGATTTCCATCAAGAATTGTAGAAGCCATCGGCAGATTTGTTTCAATCTATTTCCTAACATGTTCAGCAATATAACAGTGTTATTTCATGCATTTTAGCAGTGGAAACACGAGAAAACTTCGGTTTTCTACTTTAGATTCGTTCCAGACATATTGCATAAGTTGTACTTTGTGTGATTTACTGTGGTTCTCTGATCGAAATCCAGTTATTAAAATAGTGATTTTCATGCTTATTTTGATCATTTTACATTTCCATCAAGAATTGTAGAAGCCATCGGCAGATTTGTTTCAATCTATTTCCTAACATGTTCAGCAATATAACAGTGTTATTTCATGCATTTTAGCAGTGGGAAACACGAGAAAACTTCGGTTTTCTACTTTAGATTCGTTCCAGACATATTGCATAAGTTGTTTGTGTGATTTACTGTGGTTCTCTGATCGAAATCCAGTTATTAAAATAGTGATTTTCATGCTTATTTTGATCATTTTAAGCACTTAAATACGCTTTAAACAATAACATTAGAGAAATAAGCGATTTCCATCAAGAATTGTAGAAGCCATCGGCAGATTTGTTTCAATCTATTTCCTAACATGTTCAGCAATATAACAGTGTTATTTCATGCATTTTAGCAGTGGGAAACACGAGAAAACTTCGGTTTTCTACTTTAGATTCGTTCCAGACATATTGCATAAGTTGTACTTTGTGTGATTTACTGTGGTTCTCTGATCGAAATCCAGTTATTAAAATAGTGATTTTCATGCTTATTTTGATCATTTTAAGCACTTAAATACGCTTTAAACAATAACATTAGAGAAATAAGCGATTTCCATCAAGAATTGTAGAAGCCATCGGCAGATTTGTTTCAATCTATTTCCTAACATGTTCAGCAATATAACAGTGTTATTTCATGCATTTTAGCAGTGGGAAACACGAGAAAACTTCGGTTTTCTACTTTAGATTCGTTCCAGACATATTGCATAAGTTGTACTTTGTGTGATTTACTGTGGTTCTCTGATCGAAATCCAGTTATTAAAATAGTGATTTTCATGCTTATTTTGATCATTTTAAGCACTTAAATACGCTTTAAACAATAACATTAGAGAAATAAGCGATTTCCATCAAGAATTGTAGAAGCCATCGGCAGATTTGTTTCAATCTATTTCCTAACATGTTCAGCAATATAACAGTGTTATTTCATGCATTTTAGCAGTGGGAAACACGAGAAAACTTCGGTTTTCTACTTTAGATTCGTTCCAGACATATTGCATAAGTTGTACTTTGTGTGATTTACTGTGGTTCTCTGATCGAAATCCAGTTATTAAAATAGTGATTTTCATGCTTATTTTGATCATTTTAAGCACTTAAATACGCTTTAAACAATAACATTAGAGAAATAAGCGATTTCCATCAAGAATTGTAGAAGCCATCGGCAGATTTGTTTCAATCTATTTCCTAACATGTTCAGCAATATAACAGTGTTATTTCATGCATTTTAGCAGTGGGAAACACGAGAAAACTTCGGTTTTCTACTTTAGATTCGTTCCAGACATATTGCATAAGTTGTACTTTGTGTGATTTACTGTGGTTCTCTGATCGAAATCCAGTTATTAAAATAGTGATTTTCATGCTTATTTTGATCATTTTAAGCACTTAAATACGCTTTAAACAATAACATTAGAGAAATAAGCGATTTCCATCAAGAATTGTAGAAGCCATCGGCAGATTTGTTTCAATCTATTTCCTAACATGTTCAGCAATATAACAGTGTTATTTCATGCATTTTAGCAGTGGGAAACACGAGAAAACTTCGGTTTTCTACTTTAGATTCGTTCCAGACATATTGCATAAGTTGTACTTTGTGTGATTTACTGTGGTTCTCTGATCGAAATCCAGTTATTAAAATAGTGATTTTCATGCTTATTTTGATCATTTTAAGCACTTAAATACGCTTTAAACAATAACATTAGAGAAATAAGCGATTTCCATCAAGAATTGTAGAAGCCATCGGCAGATTTGTTTCAATCTATTTCCTAACATGTTCAGCAATATAACAGTGTTATTTCATGCATTTTAGCAGTGGGAAACACGAGAAAACTTCGGTTTTCTACTTTAGATTCGTTCCAGACATATTGCATAAGTTGTACTTTGTGTGATTTACTGTGGTTCTCTGATCGAAATCCAGTTATTAAAATAGTGATTTTCATGCTTATTTTGATCATTTTAAGCACTTAAATACGCTTTAAACAATAACATTAGAGAAATAAGCGATTTCCATCAAGAATTGTAGAAGCCATCGGCAGATTTGTTTCAATCTATTTCCTAACATGTTCAGCAATATAACAGTGTTATTTCATGCATTTTAGCAGTGGGAAACACGAGAAAACTTCGGTTTTCTACTTTAGATTCGTTCCAGACATATTGCATAAGTTGTACTTTGTGTGATTTACTGTGGTTCTCTGATCGAAATCCAGTTATTAAAATAGTGATTTTCATGCTTATTTTGATCATTTTAAGCACTTAAATACGCTTTAAACAATAACATTAGAGAAATAAGCGATTTCCATCAAGAATTGTAGAAGCCATCGGCAGATTTGTTTCAATCTATTTCCTAACATGTTCAGCAATATAACAGTGTTATTTCATGCATTTTAGCAGTGGGAAACACGAGAAAACTTCGGTTTTCTACTTTAGATTCGTTCCAGACATATTGCATAAGTTGTACTTTGTGTGATTTACTGTGGTTCTCTGATCGAAATCCAGTTATTAAAATAGTGATTTTCATGCTTATTTTGATCATTTTAAGCACTTAAATACGCTTTAAACAATAACATTAGAGAAATAAGCGATTTCCATCAGAATTGTAGAAGCCATCGGCAGATTTGTTTCAATCTATTTCCTAACATGTTCAGCAATATAACAGTGTTATTTTGCATTTAGCAGTGGGAAACACGAGAAAACTTCGGTTTTCTACTTTAGATTCGTTCCAGACATATTGCATAAGTTGTACTTTGTGTGATTTACTGTGGTTCTCTGATCGAAATCCAGTTATTAAAATAGTGATTTTCATGCTTATTTTGATCATTTTAAGCACTTAAATACGCTTTAAACAATAACATTAGAGAAATAAGCGATTTCCATCAAGAATTGTAGAAGCCATCGGCAGATTGTTTCAATCTATTTCCTAACATGTTCAGCAATATAACAGTGTTATTTCATGCATTTTAGCAGTGGGAAACACGAGAAAACTTCGGTTTTCTACTTTAGATTCGTTCCAGACATATTGCATAAGTTGTACTTTGTGTGATTTACTGTGGTTCTCTGATCGAAATCCAGTTATTAAAATAGTGATTTTCATGCTTATTTTGATCATTTTAAGCACTTAAATACGCTTTAAACAATAACATTAGAGAAATAAGCGATTTCCATCAAGAATTGTAGAAGCCATCGGCAGATTTGTTTCAATCTATTTCCTAACATGTTCAGCAATATAACAGTGTTATTTCATGCATTTTAGCAGTGGGAAACACGAGAAAACTTCGGTTTTCTACTTTAGATTCGTTCCAGACATATTGCATAAGTTGTACTTTGTGTGATTTACTGTGGTTCTCTGATCGAAATCCAGTTATTAAAATAGTGATTTTCATGCTTATTTTGATCATTTTAAGCACTTAAATACGCTTTAAACAATAACATTAGAGAAATAAGCGATTTCCATCAAGAATTGTAGAAGCCATCGGCAGATTTGTTTCAATCTATTTCCTAACATGTTCAGCAATATAACAGTGTTATTTCATGCATTTTAGCAGTGGGAAACACGAGAAAACTTCGGTTTTCTACTTTAGATTCGTTCCAGACATATTGCATAAGTTGTACTTTGTGTGATTTACTGTGGTTCTCTGATCGAAATCCAGTTATTAAAATAGTGATTTTCATGCTTATTTTGATCATTTTAAGCACTTAAATACGCTTTAAACAATAACATTAGAGAAATAAGCGATTTCCATCAAGAATTGTAGAAGCCATCGGCAGATTTGTTTCAATCTATTTCCTAACATGTTCAGCAATATAACAGTGTTATTTCATGCATTTTAGCAGTGGGAAACACGAGAAAACTTCGGTTTTCTACTTTAGATTCGTTCCAGACATATTGCATAAGTTGTACTTTGTGTGATTTACTGTGGTTCTCTGATCGAAATCCAGTTATTAAAATAGTGATTTTCATGCTTATTTTGATCATTTTAAGCACTTAAATACGCTTTAAACAATAACATTAGAGAAATAAGCGATTTCCATCAAGAATTGTAGAAGCCATCGGCAGATTTGTTTCAATCTATTTCCTAACATGTTCAGCAATATAACAGTGTTATTTCATGCATTTTAGCAGTGGGAAACACGAGAAAACTTCGGTTTTCTACTTTAGATTCGTTCCAGACATATTGCATAAGTTGTACTTTGTGTGATTTACTGTGGTTCTCTGATCGAAATCCAGTTATTAAAATAGTGATTTTCATGCTTATTTTGATCATTTTAAGCACTTAAATACGCTTTAAACAATAACATTAGAGAAATAAGCGATTTCCATCAAGAATTGTAGAAGCCATCGGCAGATTTGTTTCAATCT
>JACMZG010001156.1:0-12048 GCA_018340805.1 Microvelia longipes | reverse complement strand
TTCAACACAAAAAACTATCAATATTATATTATGGTCATTTCAAATATCGATTAAATAATTGGTTTACGTGAATAGAAAATAATTTCAATTTTCATCAAGGCCGAGTAGCTCAGTTGGTTAGAGCGTCGTGCTAATAACGCGAATGTCGTGGGTTCGAGCCCCATCTTGGCCAATTTTTTTTTGTGAAAATTTTCTTTTCGTTTCTCATTTATGATACTTAATTTTTCTTTTTTAATTTGACAATTATCTCTTGAAAATCGAATTAGATTTTGAAAAATTTCATCTTTCAATTCTGAATTGGATAGTATGATTTAAAATGGAAAAGATTGAAATTAATAATATTATTCTTATCACATTATTTCGAAATTTACATATTTACTATTTCCCATGAATAATGTAATTTATTGTATTTCAACACAAAACAACTATCAAATATTATATTATGGTCATTTCAAATATCGATTAAATAATTGGTTTACGTGAATAGAAAATAATTTCAATTTTCATCAAGGCCGAGTAGCTCAGTTGGTTAGAGCGTCGTGCTAATAACGCGAATGTCGTGGGTTCGAGCCCCATCTTGGCCAATTTTTTTTGTGAAAATTTTCTTTTCGTTTCTCATTTATGATACTTAATTTTTCTTTTTAATTTGACAATTATCTCTTGAAAATCGAATTAGATTTTGAAAAATTTCATCTTTCAATTCTGAATTGGATAGTATGATTAAAATGGAAAAGATTGAAATTAATAATATTATTCTTATTACATTATTTCGAAATTTACATATTTACTATTTCCCATGAATAATGTAATTTATTGTATTTCAACACAAAACAACTATCAAATATTATATTATGGTCATTTCAAATATCGATTAAATAATTGGTTTACGTGAATAGAAAATAATTTCAATTTTCATCAAGGCCGAGTAGCTCAGTTGGTTAGAGCGTCGTGCTAATAACGCGAATGTCGTGGGTTCGAGCCCCATCTTGGCCAATTTTTTTGTGAAAATTTTCTTTTCGTTTCTCATTTATGATACTTAATTTTTCTTTTTAATTTGACAATTATCTCTTGAAAATCGAATTAGATTTTGAAAAATTTCATCTTTCAATTCTGAATTGGATAGTATGATTAAAATGGAAAAGATTGAAATTAATAATATTATTCTTATTACATTATTTCGAAATTTACATATTTACTATTTCCCATGAATAATGTAATTTATTGTATTTCAACACAAAACAACTATCAAATATTATATTATGGTCATTTCAAATATCGATTAAATAATTGGTTTACGTGAATAGAAAATAATTTCAATTTTCATCAAGGCCGAGTAGCTCAGTTGGTTAGAGCGTCGTGCTAATAACGCGAATGTCGTGGGTTCGAGCCCCATCTTGGCCAATTTTTTTTGTGAAAATTTTCTTTTCGTTTCTCATTTATGATACTTAATTTTTCTTTTTAATTTGACAATTATCTCTTGAAAATCGAATTAGATTTTGAAAAATTTCATCTTTCAATTCTGAATTGGATAGTATGATTAAAATGGAAAAGATTGAAATTAAATATATTATTCTTATTACATTATTTCGAAATTTACATATTTACTATTTCCCATGAATAATGTAATTTATTGTATTTCAACACAAAACAACTATCAAATATTATATTATGGTCATTTCAATATCGATTAAATAATTGGTTTACGTGAATAGAAATAATTTCAATTTTCATCAAGGCCGAGTAGCTCAGTTGGTTAGAGCGTCGTGCTAATAACGCGAATGTCGTGGGTTCGAGCCCATCTTGGCCAATTTTTTTTGTGAAAATTTTCTTTTCGTTTCTCATTTATGATACTTAATTTTTCTTTTTAATTTGAATTATCTCTTGAAAATCGAATTAGATTTTGAAAAATTTCATCTTTCAATTCTGAATTGGATAGTATGATTAAAATGGAAAAGATTGAAATTAATAATATTATTCTTATTACATTATTTCGAATTTACATATTTACTATTTCCCATGAATAATGTAATTTATTGTATTTCAACACAAAACAACTATCAAATATTATATTATGGTCATTTCAAATATCGATTAAATAATTGGTTTACGTGAATAGAAAATAATTTCAATTTTCATCAAGGCCGAGTAGCTCAGTTGGTTAGAGCGTCGTGCTAATAACGCGAATGTCGTGGGTTCGAGCCCCATCTTGGCCAATTTTTTTTGTGAAAATTTTCTTTTCGTTTCTCATTTATGATACTTAATTTTTCTTTTTAATTTGACAATTATCTCTTGAAAATCGAATTAGATTTTGAAAATTTTCATCTTTCAATTCTGAATTGGATAGTATGATTAAAATGGAAAAGATTGAAATTAATATTATTCTTATTACATTATTTCGAAATTTACATATTTACTATTTCCCATGAATAATGTAATTTATTGTATTTCAACACAAAACAACTATCAAAATTTATATTATGGTCATTTCAAATATCGATTAAATAATTGGTTTACGTGAATAGAAAATAATTTCAATTTTCATCAAGGCCGAGTAGCTCAGTTGGTTAGAGCGTCGTGCTAATAACGCGAATGTCGTGGGTTCGAGCCCCATCTTGGCCAATTTTTTTTGTGAAAATTTTCTTTTCGTTTCTCATTTATGATACTTTAATTTTTCTTTTTAATTTGACAATTATCTCTTGAAAATCGAATTAGATTTTGAAAAATTTCATCTTTCAATTCTGAATTGGATAGTATGATTAAAATGGAAAAGATTGAAATTAATAATATTATTCTTATCACATTATTTCGAAATTTACATATTTACTATTTCCCATGAATAATGTAATTTATTGTATTTCAACACAAAACAACTATCAAATATTATATTATGGTCATTTCAAATATCGATTAAATAATTGGTTTACGTGAATAGAAAATAATTTCAATTTTCATCAAGGCCGAGTAGCTCAGTTGGTTAGAGCGTCGTGCTAATAACGCGAATGTCGTGGGTTCGAGCCCCATCTTGGCCAATTTTTTTTGTGAAAATTTCTTTTCGTTTCATTTATGATACTTAATTTCTTTTCTCTTGAAAATCGAATTAGATTTTGAAAAATTTCATCTTTCAATTCTGAATTGGATAGTATGATTAAAATGGAAAAGATTGAAATTAATAATATTATTCTTATTACATTATTTCGAAATTTACATATTTACTATTTCCCATGAATAATGTAATTTATTGTATTTCAACACAAAACAACTATCAATATTATATTATGGTCATTTCAAATATCGATTAAATAATTGGTTTACGTGAATAGAAAATAATTTCAATTTTCATCAAGGCCGAGTAGCTCAGTTGGTTAGAGCGTCGTGCTAATAACGCGAATGTCGTGGGTTCGAGCCCCATCTTGGCCAATTTTTTTGTGAAAATTTTTCTTTTCGTTTCTCATTTATGATACTTTTTTTAATTTGACAATTATCTCTTGAAAATCGAATTAGATTTTGAAAAATTTCATCTTTCAATTCTGAATTGGATAGTATGATTAAAATGGAAAAGATTGAAATTAATAATATTATTCTTATTACATTATTTCGAAATTTACATATTTACTATTTCCCATGAATAATGTAATTTATTGTATTTCAACACAAAACAACTATCAAATATTATATTATGGTCATTTCAAATATCGATTAAATAATTGGTTTACGTGAATAGAAAATAATTTCAATTTTCATCAAGGCCGAGTAGCTCAGTTGGTTAGAGCGTCGTGCTAATAACGCGAATGTCGTGGGTTCGAGCCCCTTGGCCAATTTTTTTTGTGAAAATTTTTTTTCGTTTCTCATTTATGATACTTAATTTTCTTTTTAATTTGACAATTATCTCTTGAAAATCGAATTAGATTTTGAAAAATTTCATCTTTCAATTCTGAATTGGATAGTATGATTAAAATGGAAAAGATTGAAAATAATATTATTCTTATTACATTATTTCGAAATTTACATATTTACTATTTCCCATGAATAATGTAATTTATTGTATTTCAACACAAAACAACTATCAAATATTATATTATGGTCATTTCAAATATCGATTAAATAATTGGTTTACGTGAATAGAAAATAATTTCAATTTTCATCAAGGCCGAGTAGCTCAGTTGGTTAGAGCGTCGTGCTAATAACGCGAATGTCGTGGGTTCGAGCCCATCTTGGCCAATTTTTTTTGTGAAAATTTTCTTTTCGTTTCTCATTTATGATACTTAATTTTTCTTTTTAATTTGACAATTATCTCTTGAAAATCGAATTAGATTTTGAAAAATTTCATCTTTCAATTCTGAATTGGATAGTATGATTAAAATGGAAAAGATTGAAATTAATAATATTATTCTTATTACATTATTTCGAAATTTACATATTTACTATTTCCCATGAATAATGTAATTTATTGTATTTCAACACAAAACAACTATCAAATATTATATTATGGTCATTTCAAATATCGATTAAATAATTGGTTTACGTGAATAGAAAATAATTTCAATTTTCATCAAGGCCGAGTAGCTCAGTTGGTTAGAGCGTCGTGCTAATAACGCGAATGTCGTGGGTTCGAGCCCCATCTTGGCCAATTTTTTTTGTGAAAATTTTCTTTTCGTTTCTCATTTATGATACTTAATTTTTCTTTTTAATTTGACAATTATCTCTTGAAAATCGAATTAGATTTTGAAAAATTTCATCTTTCAATTCTGAATTGGATAGTATGATTAAAATGGAAAAGATTGAAATTAATAATATTATTCTTATTACATTATTTCGAAATTTACATATTTACTATTTCCCATGAATAATGTAATTTATTGTATTTCAACACAAAACAACTATCAAATATTATATTATGGTCATTTCAAATATCGATTAAATAATTGGTTTACGTGAATAGAAAATAATTTCAATTTTCATCAAGGCCGAGTAGCTCAGTTGGTTAGAGCGTCGTGCTAATAACGCGAATGTCGTGGGTTCGAGCCCCATCTTGGCCAATTTTTTTTGTGAAAATTTTCTTTTCGTTTCTCATTTATGATACTTAATTTTTCTTTTTAATTTGACAATTATCTCTTGAAAATCGAATTAGATTTTGAAAAATTTCATCTTTCAATTCTGAATTGGATAGTATGATTAAAATGGAAAAGATTGAAATTAATAATATTATTCTTATTACATTATTTCGAAATTTACATATTTACTATTTCCCATGAATAATGTAATTTATTGTATTTCAACACAAAACAACTATCAAATATTATATTATGGTCATTTCAAATATCGATTAAATAATTGGTTTACGTGAATAGAAAAATAATTTCAATTTTCATCAAGGCCGAGTAGCTCAGTTGGTTAGAGCGTCGTGCTAATAACGCGAATGTCGTGGGTTCGAGCCCCATCTTGGCCAATTTTTTTTGTGAAAATTTTCTTTTCGTTTCTCATTTATGATACTTAATTTTTCTTTTTAATTTGACAATTATCTCTTGAAAATCGAATTAGATTTTGAAAAATTTCATCTTTCAATTCTGAATTGGATAGTATGATTAAAATGGAAAAGATTGAAATTAATAATATTATTCTATTACATTATTTCGAAATTTACATATTTACTATTTCCCATGAATAATGTAATTTATTGTATTTCAACACAAAACAACTATCAAATATTATATTATGGTCATTTCAAATATCGATTAAATAATTGGTTTACGTGAATAGAAAATAATTTCAATTTTCATCAAGGCCGAGTAGCTCAGTTGGTTAGAGCGTCGTGCTAATAACGCGAATGTCGTGGGTTCGAGCCCCATCTTGGCCAATTTTTTTTGTGAAAATTTTCTTTTCGTTTTCATTTATGATACTTAATTTTTCTTTTTAATTTGACAATTATCTCTTGAAAATCGAATTAGATTTTGAAAAATTTCATCTTTCAATTCTGAATTGGATAGTATGATTAAAATGGAAAAGATTGAAATTAATAATATTATTCTTATTACATTATTTCGAAATTTACATATTTACTATTTCCCATGAATAATGTAATTTATTGTATTTCAACACAAAACAACTATCAAATATTATATTATGGTCATTTCAAATATCGATTAAATAATTGGTTTACGTGAATAGAAAATAATTTCAATTTTCATCAAGGCCGAGTAGCTCAGTTGGTTAGAGCGTCGTGCTAATAACGCGAATGTCGTGGGTTCGAGCCCCATCTTGGCCAATTTTTTTTGTGAAAATTTTCTTTTCGTTTCTCATTTATGATACTTAATTTTTCTTTTTAATTTGACAATTATCTCTTGAAAATCGAATTAGATTTTGAAAAATTTCATCTTTCAATTCTGAATTGGATAGTATGATTAAAATGGAAAAGATTGAAATTAATAATATTATTCTTATACATTATTTCGAAATTTACATATTACTATTTCCCATGAATAATGTAATTTATTGTATTTCAACACAAAACAACTATCAAATATTATATTATGGTCATTTCAAATATCGATTAAATAATTGGTTTACGTGAATAGAAAATAATTTCAATTTTCATCAAGGCCGAGTAGCTCAGTTGGTTAGAGCGTCGTGCTAATAACGCGAATGTCGTGGGTTCGAGCCCCATCTTGGCCAATTTTTTTTGTGAAAATTTTCTTTTCGTTTCTCATTTATGATACTTAATTTTTCTTTTTAATTTGACAATTATCTCTTGAAAATCGAATTAGATTTTGAAAAATTTCATCTTTCAATTCTGAATTGGATAGTATGATTAAAATGGAAAAGATTGAAATTAATAATATTATTCTTATTACATTATTTCGAAATTTACATATTTACTATTTCCCATGAATAATGTAATTTATTGTATTTCAACACAAAACAACTATCAAATATTATATTATGGTCATTTCAAATATCGATTAAATAATTGGTTTACGTGAATAGAAAATAATTTCAATTTTCATCAAGGCCGAGTAGCTCAGTTGGTTAGAGCGTCGTGCTAATAACGCGAATGTCGTGGGTTCGAGCCCCATCTTGGCCAATTTTTTTTGTGAAAATTTTCTTTTCGTTTCTCATTTATGATACTTAATTTTTCTTTTTAATTTGACAATTATCTCTTGAAAATCGAATTAGATTTTGAAAAATTTCATCTTTCAATTCTGAATTGGATAGTATGATTAAAATGGAAAAGATTGAAATTAATAATATTATTCTTATTACATTATTTCGAAATTTACATATTTACTATTTCCCATGAATAATGTAATTTATTGTATTTCAACACAAAACAACTATCAAATATTATATTATGGTCATTTCAAATATCGATTAAATAATTGGTTTACGTGAATAGAAAATAATTTCAATTTTCATCAAGGCCGAGTAGCTCAGTTGGTTAGAGCGTCGTGCTAATAACGCGAATGTCGTGGGTTCGAGCCCCATCTTGGCCAATTTTTTTTGTGAAAATTTTCTTTTCGTTTCTCATTTATGATACTTAATTTTTCTTTTTAATTTGACAATTATCTCTTGAAAATCGAATTAGATTTTGAAAAATTTCATCTTTCAATTCTGAATTGGATAGTATGATTAAAATGGAAAAGATTGAAATTAATAATATTATTCTTATTACATTATTTCGAAATTTACATATTTACTATTTCCCATGAATAATGTAATTTATTGTATTTCAAACAAAACAACTATCAAATATTATATTATGGTCATTTCAAATATCGATTAAATAATTGGTTTACGTGAATAGAAAATAATTTCAATTTTCATCAAGGCCGAGTAGCTCAGTTGGTTAGAGCGTCGTGCTAATAACGCGAATGTCGTGGGTTCGAGCCCCATCTTGGCCAATTTTTTTTGTGAAAATTTTCTTTTCGTTTCTCATTTATGATACTTAATTTTTCTTTTTAATTTGACAATTATCTCTTGAAAATCGAATTAGATTTTGAAAAATTTCATCTTTCAATTCTGAATTGGATAGTATGATTAAAATGGAAAAGATTGAAATAATAATATTATTCTTATTACATTATTTCGAAATTTACATATTTACTATTTCCCATGAATAATGTAATTTATTGTATTTCAACACAAAACAACTATCAAATATTATATTATGGTCATTTCAAATATCGATTAAATAATTGGTTTACGTGAATAGAAAATAATTTCAATTTTCATCAAGGCCGAGTAGCTCAGTTGGTTAGAGCGTCGTGCTAATAACGCGAATGTCGTGGGTTCGAGCCCCATCTTGGCCAATTTTTTTTGTGAAAATTTTCTTTTCGTTTCTCATTTATGATACTTAATTTTTCTTTTTAATTTGACAATTATCTCTTGAAAATCGAATTAGATTTTGAAAAATTTCATCTTTCAATTCTGAATTGGATAGTATGATTAAAATGGAAAAGATTGAAATTAATAATATTATTCTTATTACATTATTTCGAAATTTACATATTTACTATTTCCCATGAATAATGTAATTTATTGTATTTCAACACAAAACAACTATCAAATATTATATTATGGTCATTTCAAATATCGATTAAATAATTGGTTTACGTGAATAGAAAATAATTTCAATTTTCATCAAGGCCGAGTAGCTCAGTTGGTTAGAGCGTCGTGCTAATAACGCGAATGTCGTGGGTTCGAGCCCCATCTTGGCCAATTTTTTTTGTGAAAATTTTCTTTTCGTTTCTCATTTATGATACTTAATTTTTCTTTTTAATTTGACAATTATCTCTTGAAAATCGAATTAGATTTTGAAAAATTTCATCTTTCAATTCTGAATTGGATAGTATGATTAAAATGGAAAAGATTGAAATTAATAATATTATTCTTATTACATTATTTCGAAATTTACATATTTACTATTTCCCATGAATAATGTAATTTATTGTATTTCAACACAAACAACTATCAAATATTATATTATGGTCATTTCAAATATCGATTAAATAATTGGTTTACGTGAATAGAAAATAATTTCAATTTTCATCAAGGCCGAGTAGCTCAGTTGGTTAGAGCGTCGTGCTAATAACGCGAATGTCGTGGGTTCGAGCCCCATCTTGGCCAATTTTTTTTTGTGAAAATTTTCTTTTCGTTTCTCATTTATGATACTTAATTTTTCTTTTTAATTTGACAATTATCTCTTGAAAATCGAATTAGATTTTGAAAAATTTCATCTTTCAATTCTGAATTGGATAGTATGATTAAAATGGAAAAGATTGAAATTAATAATATTATTCTTATTACATTATTTCGAAATTTACATATTTACTATTTCCCATGAATAATGTAATTTATTGTATTTCAACACAAAACAACTATCAATATATATATTATGGTCATTTCAAATATCGATTAAATAATTGGTTTACGTGAATAGAAAATAATTTCAATTTTCATCAAGGCCGAGTAGCTCAGTTGGTTAGAGCGTCGTGCTAATAACGCGAATGTCGTGGGTTCGAGCCCCATCTTGGCCAATTTTTTTTGTGAAAATTTTCTTTTCGTTTCTCATTTATGATACTTAATTTTTCTTTTAATTTGACAATTATCTCTTGAAAATCGAATTAGATTTTGAAAAATTTCATCTTTCAATTCTGAATTGGATAGTATGATTAAAATGGAAAAGATTGAAATTAATAATATTATTCTTATTACATTATTTCGAAATTTACATATTTACTATTTCCCATGAATAATGTAATTTATTGTATTTCAACACAAAACAACTATCAAATATTATATTATGGTCATTTCAAATATCGATTAAATAATTGGTTTACGTGAATAGAAAATAATTTCAATTTTCATCAAGGCCGAGTAGCTCAGTTGGTTAGAGCGTCGTGCTAATAACGCGAATGTCGTGGGTTCGAGCCCCATCTTGGCCAATTTTTTTTGTGAAAATTTTCTTTTCGTTTCTCATTTATGATACTTAATTTTTCTTTTTAATTTGACAATTATCTCTTGAAAATCGAATTAGATTTTGAAAAATTTCATCTTTCAATTCTGAATTGGATAGTATGATTAAAATGGAAAAGATTGAAATTAATAATATTATTCTTATCACATTATTTCGAAATTTACATATTTACTATTTTCCCATGAATAATGTAATTTATTGTATTTCAACACAAAACAACTATCAAATATTATATTATGGTCATTTCAAATATCGATTAAATAATTGGTTTACGTGAATAGAAAATAATTTCAATTTTCATCAAGGCCGAGTAGCTCAGTTGGTTAGAGCGTCGTGCTAATAACGCGAATGTCGTGGGTTCGAGCCCCATCTTGGCCAATTTTTTTTGTGAAAATTTTCTTTTCGTTTCTCATTTATGATACTTAATTTTTCTTTTTAATTTGACAATTATCTCTTGAAAATCGAATTAGATTTTGAAAAATTTCATCTTTCAATTCTGAATTGGATAGTATGATTAAAATGGAAAAGATTGAAATTAATAATATTATTCTTATTACATTATTTCGAAATTTACATATTTACTATTTCCCATGAATAATGTAATTTATTGTATTTCAACACAAAACAACTATCAAATATTATATTATGGTCATTTCAAATATCGATTAAATAATTGGTTTACGTGAATAGAAAATAATTTCAATTTTCATCAAGGCCGAGTAGCTCAGTTGGTTAGAGCGTCGTGCTAATAACGCGAATGTCGTGGGTTCGAGCCCCATCTTGGCCAATTTTTTTTGTGAAAATTTCTTTTCGTTTCTCATTTATGATACTTAATTTTCTTTTTAATTTGACAATTATCTCTTGAAAATCGAATTAGATTTTGAAAAATTTCATCTTTCAATTCTGAATTGGATAGTATGATTAAAATGGAAAAGATTGAAATTAATAATATTATTCTTATCACATTATTTCGAAATTTACATATTTACTATTTCCCATGAATAATGTAATTTATTGTATTTCAACACAAAACAACTATCAAATATATATTATGGTCATTTCAAATATCGATTAAATAATTGGTTTACGTGAATAGAAAATAATTTCAATTTTCATCAGACGTGCGCGGTTCGAGCCCCATCTTGGCCAATTTTTTTTGTGAAAATTTTCTTTTCGTTTCTCATTTATGATACTTAATTTCTTTTTAATTTTTACAACTGAATTGATTTCATCTTTCAATTCTGAATTGGATAGTATGATTAAAATGGAAAAGATTGAAATTAATAATATTATTCTTATACATTATTTCGAAATTTACATATTACTATTTCCCATGAATAATGTAATTTATTGTATTTCAACACAAAACAACTATCAAATATTATATTATGGTCATTTCAAATATCGATTAAATAATTGGTTTACGTGAATAGAAATAATTTCAATTTTCATCAAGGCCGATAGTTCAATTTTTTTTTTGGAAAATTTTCTTTTCGTTTCTCATTTATGATACTTAATTTTTCTTTTTAATTTGACAATTATCTCTTGAAAATCGAATTAGATTTTGAAAAATTTCATCTTTCAATTCTGAATTGGATAGTATGATTAAAATGGAAAAGATTGAAATTAATAATATTATTCTTATTACATTATTTCGAAATTTACATATTTACTATTTCCCATGAATAATGTAATTTATTGTATTTCAACACAAAACAACTATCAAATATTATATTATGGTCATTTCAAATATCGATTAAATAATTGGTTTACGTGAATAGAAAATAATTTCAATTTTCATCAAGGCCGAGTAGCTCAGTTGGTTAGAGCGTCGTGCTAATAACGCGAATGTCGTGGGTTCGAGCCCCATCTTGGCCAATTTTTTTTGTGAAAATTTTCTTTTCGTTTCTCATTTATGATACTTAATTTTTCTTTTTAATTTGACAATTATCTCTTGAAAATCGAATTAGATTTTGAAAAATTTCATCTTTCAATTCTGATTTTTGGTGAATTGATATAAAAAATGGAAAAGATTGAAATTAATAATATTATTCTTATTACATATTTCGAAATTTAAT